>OZ014452.1:14829669-14965962 GCA_963966035.1 Acleris laterana
GAGGAATATGTCACAAATGCAACAGTGAAACTCTCGCGTGGCTCACTATCATAGTTTTGGAGAAATTGCAATTTAAAGAAAAAGTCCCGGAATTTTAAGAAAATCTATATATATATATATTACGGAAAGTACGCATATGAATATTAATTTTGCACTGTGATATAAGAGGTCTAGTATACGGCTAAATAATACACTTATCGCGACTTGGCTAGGGCTTGTCAGTTTTAAGATAATCGCGGAAATAGTAAAATTTTCTTTATGTTTTAAAAAAGAATATCTTTAGTAGTCTAATTTTTTTTTGGTTTTGTAACATAGCCACAGTTATGGACTACTTACACACAAAAAACGGAATTCAAAAATCGCGGACTTTCGGAGATATCATTTGTTTAAGACTTCCCGGTTTCCGGGATTTTGGTAAAAATTTACTACTACTTTTAATTTTAATTTTCTATTGTAAATGTATCATTTTCATTTGTCAGAATAGATGCAAATTCACTTTCATCGGTTTCTGTACACCTTACGCTCCCGTTGTCATTTTCGTCGTCATCATCGTAATTATTTTCATATGGTTTCAACATTTCAATGACAGGAGGGGGTAGAGGTATGCGTTTTATGTTTTTTTGTCGTCTATTCAGCCTTGTATATGATACGACCGGATCCGATGATTCTAACGCTCTATGGAATAAGTCTTGTATAGTATGTTTTCGACTATCTTTCCGGCTGTGGTGTTCGCGGTCATATCGCCAAAACTTATTACGGGACTCTCCAGCTTGTTCCGAAAGAGCTCCTATGGGCAACGCGGCACTTTCTATAATTTTTTGCCCATGCACGAGAATTTTGTGCAAAGTTGTGGTCATCGGATGCCAGCTATAAGCGGCTACATATTTTTTGGCCACATTTTTGCAAAAATCACCGAATTTTTTGGAATCGAGCGGCAGCCCACAGTTTATAGCAACAAGAATGATGTGCATGTCGTCGACAAGCCATTTACTAACTCCTAGTATTTCAGAAAATATTCTGCGACTTTCATCAGTAGCGAAGACCCTCCGGGCGGTATTTCCGTCATTAGTCGTTCCCGAATTGGGTCGCACGACATCAACTAGTAAACCCAAGCCATCTTTTATTTCTGTCTGTATTCTTCTTTTCCGGCCTTCTACTATCTTTCCAGCAACAGACGATTTGAACACTCGCCACTGTCTTACGTGGGGATCATTTTTATACCCCAAATGGAGTAAAAATTCTAAAAACCTTATATAGGCATGAAGAGGACTCATACCATTTTTTATTGTTTCTTCGTCTCCTATTGGTATGGAAAACGCCAAATCTAAATTATTATAGTTAGTTGCAGTTAACTTACAAATAGGACATCTTAGTTGCGAAAATGTGTTGTGAATAATATTGTACACCTTGCCATCAATGATGCTTAAGGTAAGGTTACATATAGATTTCACTATAAAACCTTTCGATGTAACTGCCGCGACTGGTGTTAAATGTAGCATTTGTTGCTCTACGTATTCTTTTTCCGCGAGAATGAGGTCTTTCGATTCTTTTCGATATTGGATATGTAGAGGCCTGCAGGACCGAAATGATTGGGGCGCTTGGTTTACCCATATAATTTTTTTGCTACATATTTCCATGATTTGTAAGGGCACAAAGGTTGTGGCAAATATTGAATTTTCGTCAAACAAAAGATCTTGGGGAGATGTTTGTTTATAAAGAGATTGACCTGTACTGCCATCAAATCCCCAAGACCCTTCGAATGTGCATGAAAGTTCATCTAAATGCTCTTGTTCGCAATATGTATTAATTACATCATCACAGTTGTGAATAATTCTTTTGAAAGTATGTGCGAGAAGTCCCTGTAAGGAAACAGAAGCCTCCACTTCGCTTGATTCCACTCCATCCTCTGGATAACAGTCCTGTTTTGCTTTTGCTACTTGTTTGTAAGGTGGGAAAGCACAAAAGCCCCTGTTAGCTAGATCTTGTTGTAAACATTTATATGTCGCGACACTGTATTTTCGGTCAATTATTATTCCAAGGGCTTCTTCTGCAGTATACGGGTTGGTTTGATGATTTATTTTTGCCAACACCTCAGTCGAACTAGTTGGAGCCTCCAAACATTTATTTATAACAACCTCTAAGTCACGGGCACTTTTATTACTTAATTTTTCATTGTCTCGGGAACTCACAACTTTAGTAAAGGTCTTAATTAATTTTGCTGGTGGTTCATCTTGTAATAAAGTTTCTAGCTTTTTGCGTTCTCTAACTTGCGTTCGTCTACTAAGCTTTGAGAATTCCGTATCACTACTCGTACTTGCAAGAGGTAGCACGTCCACAATTTCAGGTGGTATGTCTATAACTTCAGGTGCCACATCCACAGGGGTAGGCTCCATGTTCACAACTTGAGCAGGCATGTCAGGATTGAAAATTAAATCACAAGGAATGTCATTAATAAGCTGTTTACTTAGCCAGTCTTTATTCTTTTTAAGAAAATAATTCATGTTCTTTTTACAATCATTGCGTTTTTTCTCAACTTTGGTAATAAAAAGGCCTATAGCAGTCGCCAGGTTTTTTTCTTGGACTGGAGAAAGTGGAGAGTGTAAAATACCTGCAAGACTTGATTTTATTACGCAGCTTCTTTCGGATTTGCTTAGGTCAAACGGTTTTCCTAAGCGGCCTTTTATTTTTTTACTTTCCTTCAACAAAAGCGTATAAGCATCTAACCGCGTTAATGTATAAGGCTTTTCCATTATCGTGGTATCGATAATACTTCTTTATTCATTATTATTTTCCATACGAGACGTATAACAAACTTAGCTGTCATGCCTTTTTCTAAATAATATCACTGAAACTCATTAAACGAAAGGAGGTTTACCTACAACATAATGTCTAGTTCACGAAACGGTCGTGTGGCACCGCTAGTGTCGCAACGCTAGTTTAGCCCAACGCGCAACATTCCTTATTATTGGAAGAACCAGTAGATCATGTTGTCTACATTACAAGGGTATCGTGTGATAATGAACGAATTTTAGAGTCAATTGTCTTGGAATTAGGGTATTATTGAGGATCACAGGCATTCTAGGATGCAACTAGCGCTAGGAGGACCACAAGTGAAAATTACTTTGATCAAAGAAAATGAAGTTAGAAATACATAATATGACATGACATAAAAAATACGTAACTACTTCATAATTTCTAAATGTATACAAAATAATAACACATGCCAGCTGTTTATGCGGTACTTTTGAATGTCGCCAAAAAATATTGAAAATCCCGGAAACCGGGAAGTCTTAAACAAATGATATCTCCGAAAGTCCGCGATTTTTGAATTCCGTTTTTTGTGTGTAAGTAGTCCATAACTGTGGCTATGTTACAAAACCAAAAAAAATTTAGACTACTAAAGATATTCTTTTTTAAAACATAAAGAAAATTTTACTATTTCCGCGATTATCTTAAAACTGACAAGCCCTAGCCAAGTCGCGATAAGTGTATTATTTAGCCGTATACTAGACCTCTTATATCACAGTGCAAAATTAATATTCATATGCGTACTTTCCGTAATATATATATATATAGATTTTCTTAAAATTCCGGGACTTTTTCTTTAAATTGCAATTTCTCCAAAACTATGATAGTGAGCCACGCGAGAGTTTCACTGTTGCATTTGTGACATATTCCTCTATTCAATTATCTAATAATATAACCCTGTCTCAAAATGAGGTCCAAGGGAACACTGTGTGACGTGCAAATGAACTTCAACCGTAGGGTGGTAGACCATATTTTTGGCCGACTGTACAGTGCCAACGACAGTGATTCTATTTGGATCCACTGGCATGGCAACTTGACTCGGTACTGTCCGATCGGTTTACACTACTGTCCACTGTCACTGTCGACTGTCCTAGTTGGTCGTCGTATATTTCGCAAACCGCTATCCAATTAGGGTTGTCACCATTACTATATAAAAAAGATTGCCTAAAGTAGTAGAGGTAATTTGGCAATGATGGCGGTAGGTCCCGTGCGGGCGCCAGTCGCCGGAGTCGTCGCTGGACTCGCTGCCGCTGTCGGCGCCGGCGCTCGACGTGTCGCTGCCGGACTGCAAGATCCTCGCCAACCGCAGCGCCAGGTAATAATACTAATACAGGAATTCACACGATTAAATTATAGTATTTTATGTAACTGATACATAAAGAGGGTCCTTAAAATACGAGTGTGGTTTTATGAAACGAGCCAACGGCGAGTTTCATAATAAGATCACACGAGTGTTTTAAGGCCTAATTATGTACAGTTGCATACATTACTTTATCTACACACATATTATTTTAAGTACTCTAAGATGCGTTCAGTAGCCGAAGGCAAATAACCTTCATAGCTACCAGTGCGACTGCTTCCTGTAACATATCTATAGGTGTTATGTTAAGCTAATGTATGAACTGAAATAAGAAATAAATGAAATCAGAGAAAAGAAGTATTTATTTATTATAATAATTGTAAACATTAACAGTAGTGCAATTTGAAATGTTTAATTGAGGTGTTTGTTTGACTATGATATTTTTTTTTAATCATAGACAAACTAACAAAGTCCCTATTCTAATGTCATTCGAAATCAAAATGGCGTACGATACTCGACTAAAAATATACCGAGTCGACGTTTAATTGATACTAGAATAGCTCCACTGTTTGAATTGTGTTGGTTTTGGTAGATGTTCCAAATTTGAACAACATTACTTTATCAGTAGATGTATCATAAAATTAACATTTTATTACAGCCACAGATAAAAAAAAATATCATAGTAAAATTGTATCTTGTAATGCTGGTCATTATCTACGGATTCTGAACGCATTATAGAGGACTTATGATATGAGTGTAGATAAAGCTTCTTATAAGACAGCCGGTGAAATCACTAGCATAGAGGCATTCCATCTTAGTCCTCAGGGTTGGCAACGCATTTGCAGTCTTAGGATTGCATTGCAGTCCTGTGAATGCGAATGTCTATCTCTCACAGTTTCCATTTACCATCAGGTGGCCTGTGTGCTCGTTTGTCTTCTCTATGCCATAAAAAAAAAAAAGGTCAGTGGACTCATCAACCTCACCAACATTATTGCCCATGGGCAGCGGTGGTCACTTCAGATCAAGTGACCCTTGGCCGCCCGTGCAATACAGTATTGACATACATACATATTAGGAATAATAGAAATTGAGGAATTCACATGATGAAAATAAAGCTTCTTACAATAAACAAAAAGGTCAAGGCTGAAGTTATTTATGTTGATTTTGAAACTTTACTTACTTTCTTTTTAAATCATCTGCAACGATGTCCAACTGTTGTTTTAGTAAGTAATTAATTAAGTTAATAACATGCACTTTAGAAAATGCACAAAGAAAATACATTTACAAAAACGACATGATTTACATCTTTTCATCTGTGACGTTGGTCACGGGACCGGCTCAATACCATGCCGAGGCAAGCCACGGCGCTTTAAATAATGCTTTACTTTAGTGTTATCCTAAAATTGCCTTTTTCAACACCATATTTACAGTTCTACCTTTACTCCCAGGTACTTCCTCAACGAGGGCACATCCAAAGACCTCTCTAAACTGAGCAAAGAGATCCGCCACGAGCGCGAAAGCTACCGCGAACTAACCGGCCGCTACATAGAAAAGCCCGAGGCAATTCCTCTGAAGGAGACGCACTACTCCGACCTTTCTAACAAAGAGTCCATGATCAAAAAGGAAGGGAAGAAGAGTAAAGAGATAAAGACTAAGATTAAACGGTCTGATTCGGGCAGGAGTGAGTTGAGGATGAACGTGAGTGTGGGCAGTAAGGTGCTGATCGTGGAACCGCTTGGGGTGTATGACTGCATCAACTTGGGGAGGAGGATCGACGTGCAGTGGCCCAGCGAGCTCCAGCGGGAGAGGGGGGGGAGGAACTATTGGGGCAGCTGGGTTCCGCTGGCGGGGATGGATGGATTGGTAAGTTGTTCAAAATTGGAATTTTTGGGGTCTTTTATTAGATTGTAGCTATGAGAATGCACATGTCTATGGGTCACAGATCCCACTTACCATCAGGTGGTCTGTGTGCTCGTTTTCTAAGCCATTAAAGTTGACCACTGGTATAGATGAATTTGCGAGAGCGTGGAATTGCATATATAGTGGTATTGTGTTTGTATAGGCAAGAGAAAGAGAGAAATACTTAAGTATTCTCGTCGTCGTCGTAAGGCGTCAGGGGTAACATAATAGATGGTCACTTTCATTGTTTCACCGATACTCATTTCATAGAATGTATCACTTCGTAGAATTTTCGTTTCATAGAAAGCTATTTTCTGCTGAATCAATGTTGATTTCAGGTTACCTTGTTATTCTATCTCACAATATCATATTCATGATGAATTCACAAAAAAAAACAATGATCCTCCCTCCCCCCAGGTGGTGCACAAGTGGACCCCCAACCACCGCGACCCGCTGCTCCGCTCGCACGTCGACAAGAGCATCCTGCTCGTGCAGATCGGAGACAAGTTCGTGCCCGTCGCCGAGACCTGCGTGCAGGACCTGGGCGATGAGGTCTGAGCCATCGGTACAGCTACTGGGTAACCATGTGAGGATGTGATGTTACTAGCGTAAAAGCCACCAGCGATGTGGGGACAATGTGATGTTACTAGCGTAGAGACATTCCATCTTAGTCCTCAGTGTTGGCAATGTACAGTCTTGAAGTAATACAGATGTCTTTGGGTCTCAAGTTCCACTTATAGATGAATTAGAGCATGGAATTGCATATGTAGTGGTATGGTGTGTGTATAGGCAAGAGAAAGAGAGAGAGAAATACTTAAATACTTCTCTCTCTCTTTATCTTGCCTATAAACACAATACCACTACATATGCAATTCCATGCTCTAATTCATCTATACCATCAGGTGGTCTGTGTGCTCTTAAGGCCATAAAAAATACAACCTGAAAGGTCTTCTAGAAGGGTCTGAAATGGTAATGTAGTTGGTGAAATACCAACTGTTTTTTTGACAGTGTCCTTAAGGTTCAAAGTTTATAAAAACAACTAAGCACTGCATTATTCTACCTTTGCGAGCTGCGGGGCTAGTATGGTCGCGTTCATTGCGTGATAAAACGTGGATAGAGCAGTCACTCTCGTACTTATACACGTGTCAGAAAGTGACGTGATGTTTTATCCACATTTTCTCACTCGATAAGCGCAGCCATATCAGGCCTCCTGGGGGGTTATTAATATTATGACATAGATATGCAATTCTGTTTACGCTGAGAGAAAACGACAGAGCTATATAACTTCCATAGCTCTGTCCCTTACACTCACCGTAAAATGAACTGCATAGTTATGTCATAATAACCACCCTGGTCTGCTTAACCAAAAGAGACGTATCTACTCTACAGAGGCCCTACTTCGAACATCGAAGTTTGAAGTTACGTTATCTCCAACCCCTTTCTCCCTATATAATCTCGAATGACAAGTGAAAGGGACGGGACAAGTTTCGAATTTTGTGCTTCATAGTTACCATCTAGTTCATTGAATTAGAGTACCTTCCTCTGTTAGTTTGAGGTGAGGTTCCTTGTACTAATATTAGTAGTATTAGTACATAATACGACCATTAAAGATCTATTATTGCAAACGTTGTAAAGTAGAATTTCTTTTGTGTTTATGGTTAAAGATCAAATTAGAAAATTTACTTTTTTTCACTCTCAATAGATTCATATTCCATTGATAAATTTCGTTGTATGGTGGGCCTTAGGAGGTTAAAGTAGCATTTTTGACTCTATAATCTATTTGTTTAGGAACTAAACTAAATGCAAATATAAAATTCATGTGATAATATTTCGTCAGCCACTATGGTCTATACTTTTAGGCATTTTTTTTTTTATGGCATAGAGTAGACAAACGAGCACACAGGCCACCTGAAAAATGTAAATAAAACAACCACGTGATATAGTTCGTCAGCCAATAGAAGCAGTCTGTGTTCTGCTTCTATTGGCTGACGTCAAAGTCGTCGTACGTCAAAGTTCGATTAAACAGTTTTGATTGGCTGTTTAACAATGTCACGTGGTTTGGAATGTTTACATGTTTTTAAATACCTAAAAGTATAGACTATAGAACCGGAACACTGATATAGTCCTGTCATATAAAAAGGCCGCTGGCGACGTGCCGACGTCGCGCATTTATCGACCAAATTGGTGGTATAAAGGGGGCGGGACGGGGGGGACACTCCGCCGGTATGACATGCGCGTACGCTATTGGTTGGCGTCTGTGGCCTTGCGCAAACACATTCCCTCCTTTGTCGTTCAGCTGCGTTTTTACGTGACGGAATCTGTACGTCAAACGTCAAAACAGTTTTGATTGGCTGTTTTACAGAGTCACGTGATTTGATTTGTTTACATTTGGTTTTAAACCTAAACAAATCGAGTATAGAGACATGTTACATATTACTATTAGTAATGGTAATTTATTACCATACCCGGGATATTATTAAATAAGGTCATATTATTATTTGGGTGTAAACTTGACGATAGCTCTTGGATATATCTGCCCTCTATTTCACCATCCCGACAATGACAGGTGACAGGTGACATTTCTGTGTACATGGCGCAGTTTATAACTATGCAATGTGTAACGAATTGTCACCTGTCACGTGTCATTGTCAAGACGGTGATATAGGGGGCTGGATGGAACGTCATGCCCAAGTTTACTGATACTGTTGCAAAGGTATTGTACCTAGGCGTTTCTTTAACAACATTTATGTTAAAACCAATATTTAATGTATTTTTTGTCAACATAAATACTTGTGAGGATATGGGGTTAAATGGTAATTTTGTCATATCATTTAATTTAGTCTCTGTTGCGTTTGAAATGTTTAGTTTGTGTGCCAAATTGTATTGGAACTAGTTTTCAGCATTTATTTGTGTCACAAATAATAGGTAACTGAATATGCTATGAGTGTTTTAACCTTGCATACTTTAAATGAGATTGGCACATTGTTCTGTCTATAGTTCAGATTTCATACTTGGCTCATTTTACCCCAATGTCCCTTTGTACCCTGAAAATTTAACGAGCTTTGGAATTAAAAACTAGAACTGGTACTACTGTTAATTGCTGTTGCAATTAAGCAGGCTTACATTTGAACACGTTGCTGGTTTACGAGAGGCAAGTGGGGTATAATGGAACGTTAAACTAAAGAGTGATCGTTTCGGATTTATATAGAAAGTAGTAGCGAACCATAGTTGTATGTAACGAAATAATATGGGAATTTATGAGTGTGTTGGCAATTCGATTCAGTTCTGTAAATAGAAAGCTTCTTTGTGTGTGACCCCACATAGTTCTGTAAATACACTGTAAATTATGTAAAAAAAAACATGTAAACATTTGTATCATAATCTCTTTAATATTTAAAAGAAATCGTACATTTAATTTGATAAGTAGAATTTTTATTTTTGTTATTTTTTTCTAAAAACTCCCTTTTTACCTTTCACTCCCGAGTTGAAAATTTTCTTTGACGCCAAATATACTTTGTATGTGTTATATTGTATTTATAATGCCCAATAATTATTATGATAAGCGTGATGCATACAATTTGATATGAAACCCGAATAAAATACAGGTTTTAGTAAGTGCTTTTTAATATGGTGGATAACCGTCTGAATGAAAGTAGAGGAAAACTATACATTTCTTGTAATTATTGACCAGTTGATACATTATCTATGGTCTTTTGTTGTGTTTCGTTTGAAATGGAATATATTTGTAATATTCCCAATATGTCATATTACAATGCACTTAATATACCTGTGCATCTTATTCTAATTTATTGTTGTTTGTTGTCTATGATTGTGATGTATATTTGTATCTATGTATTGTTTATAGACTAAAGTACGGCGCGTTGAGTTTTACGAATTTACGGGAGAATAAATTATTGAAGTTATTAACGTAAGGATCTTTAATTATGTTTATTTCTATTGACGCGTGAATTCGTAACGGCTGGCTTTTTGGACGTTCATTGTGGTTTATAAATGGCTATAAATCAATATATTAAGCTATTTTTGAACGACTGTAGGTGAGTGGCTGATTTAATAATATAAAATGACTAATGAACATAATTATAATGTCTAAATACGTATTTTTTTTGGATCCGCGATGTTAGTAAATTATTGATCGATCTATGCCACAATGGACGTCGGAATCTTATGAAGCGTCAGCCGTGCGCTAGGTGGCACCACTGTGCTACACAGTTCGTTCGGGTCTACTTTCAGCCATTTTGTTTTTTCTTTGATGAATCGTTTTCAAAACCATACATTAAACCAAAATGTATCATAAAAACCTTCCGTGAAAAAATAGCAAAGTAATAGTGAGACAGACGGAGCGACACACTTTTTCACGCTCGCGTTATCGCTACAAATCGCGATAATTCGCGATAATTCGCGTCAAAAATGGCGCCTAATTGCGATTCAGTAGGTATTCATTTTACTATTGGCTCGTAGACCTAAGCGGACCGCGCGTTTATCGATATATATTCTCAAGTTGCCTTAATATATTTTAGACTGATTTTTTATATTCGTGAGCGAGTTTAACCATATGACTATAATAGTTAACGCTCCTGGATTTTTAATGTTAAGGATATCAGTGTACTTATGTTTCACCAGAGGCGGTTTCACTTAGTTAAGTGTTGTCAGTTGTCAGTGTACGGAATCTGTTTGACTTTGGCTAGTGATAAAGCTAGCGAATCTTTTAATTAACGTATAGTATTATGTGATTTTATGTGGTGTTCTGTATCAATTAAATCAAGTCCAAAACGCTTGGTTTTAATTCTATGGAACCGGAGTTTTTTAAAGACCGAAAACGTCTCTTGGTAATGAGTGATGTGGTAGTAAAAGAGATAGGATGTCGTCATATCGGTCTATATCATTTAGCCAATGTCAAATTGAGTCTGACTATATGTTTGGTGTCTATACGTTCTAAAACAGTTTTTAAGGCGTTTTAAGATAATTTTGTATTCGCTTTCTGAACTGCTTACAGCCCGTTGATGGCGTATTTAATTTTAAAACTATTCAATAAATATACACTAAAATAACTATACTTTTTGCAGTTGACGAGTTAGCCCATAGACAAATCGTTCATTGAATACAAAACGGACACAATCCAAAATGAGTCAGTGTTGCATTTTAAAATTAGAAGCTATTCGTATAAGATTTTTAAATTATTTTGGAATGTGTCCGTTTTGTATTCAATGAGCGAAATATTTATTGAGATTAATTGTTCGTGAAAATGGAATTATCACACAATCACTGCCGACGTTGTTTTTTGAACTTTCACCGGGCGCCGCGTCGTTCGTTTTATACGAAACACGCATAATGTAAGAACGCCCATACACGTTCAAGGCACTGGGCGTATATTTGGAGACCGCATATATTGTGTTTGTATCTGAAACGCCTTAAAATACTACCGAACTATAAATTATAATTATATGTGTAATACATTTCCATCAAACCCTGTTTTGTATTCCAACTGTAATAGATGTAGTTAGTGATATTCGCACAAATGGGAGGTCTTATGAAGAGATACGATGGACTCCGTCAATAGTGTATAGCGTAGGGGACACAATCCGTCCGTACATGTCCATGTTTCCTGCTAGCAACGCCGGGTGGCGAGCTGTAACGGTTAGTGTAGCGGTTACAGTAACGAGCTTCTAGTAGAGAACACATCACCAAGGGGCGGAATTTTCATAGCAAAAATCAAACGTCAAGAGGGATTGACCATTGTATTTTATCGACTATTCCAGCTATCGATTTTACTAGATAGGATTCCGGAATATTCGATATTTCGATAATGCCGATTTTATACAATTAACAATGGAAACAGGGCCATTTTAAATGATGATAATGTAGAGAAAATAATGTCGATTATTATTACTACAAACAAGATGAAGAAAATATAGTACAGGTATAGATCTCAATGCTGTTATTATGATTATGAATGAAGGTTAGTCTACTGTCAGTTATACTGTGCAACATTTCCGTTTTAGTTTTATATTTTAATTGTAACGATATAAAACTAGTTACTGTTTTATTACTTTATTATTTTGTTAACCTTTATACACAAATTCATTTTGTTTGGTACTCTATAGTGTACCACTGCAGAGCAAAGGCCTCCCCATTACAGGTCTAAAACATGTCGTGCGTGACAATCAATCATCGATAGTCGATAAAACACAATAGTCAATCCCTCTTGATGTTTGATTTTTGCTATGAAAATTCCGCCCCTTGCATATCACCGTGTTACGTGCAACAGTTGCGGCTCGCTTGTGAGTACCCGGCTCAACGCGTGACCGAGAGATCTGACGAGAGTACTCCAGAGTTTAGACTTTCTTACGTTAAGATGGTGCATTTTTGTTTTCTTGTATTTTCAGTAATGCATAATAATATTGGGTCCTTACCTATGAAATTGGCGTTCGTAAGTGTTTTACTTCGTAGGGAATTTATTCATTTCAATTTTAACTTCCAAATTATATTTAAATTTCATAAATACACTATGTTACAAAGGTTTATATACAAATAACATGGTTTAATTTCTTACTTTATGTTTAAAATTCAAGTATGAACTCAACTTTTTTCATGTGCTGCGAGTTCAAGTGTTTCAATTACGCAGAGTTTTATGAAGCTAACTATTTTTAAGTAATTAAGATATGTATAATATAGCTTAGAAGTGTCCAATATTCCTGACAGAATGTTGTTTGGTTTGCATTTGACGTTACTAAATAATCTGCAAAATTAATTGTATGAAAACCACCGTTTTTATAAAATTCTCCATATAAAACGCCAATTTCATACGTCCTAGGACTATATTGATTTTTGTGCTGTCTTGTGTAGACTTCTAAATTCCAGTGAAGTTGGTTTTGTATTTTAGTCATAAAAAAACTTTCAGGTTTTATTAAATTCTGGATTTTTCGTCAGATTTGCGACATGGTCACCAGTCCTTGTAATATTGACTTAATTAAATCTTATTTCAATTATCAGTTCAGACTAGAGTGAGCCGCCGATAGAACTGTTGATGTGTTATATTATGAATATCAAAATAAAATCCTTGAAATTATTGTTTTTTATTATTATAACCCGAGGCGCACTAACCGCACTCATTTTGAAAATGGAAGGTGTGTCTGCATACAAAATGAAAACAATTGATCCGCTTTGAAGTCGATTGCGAGTGCGTTAGGCAATAGACCAGCTGATTCTACGCTTCAATCAAAAAAAAAGACCGTAAAATGTGCCTACTTTGCTCCCCCACGGGTAATTATTCTCCATGGTTCTAGTGAGGTAATCTCTATTGTAAATCATTCTATTGCCTTCATTCACGTCGTGGCTGGATGTATACATCAATTCTTTTCAGCAAAGTCAACGACTTGAGTTATAATGTAACAAACGAAATATGCAATATGGAGCATAGTTACCCATAGAGGAGCAAAGTAGGAACAATTTACGGTACGTCAAGTTTTACTTTTTTTTTGCAGAGTCAATATCTGCTTATCAGGACCAAACAAATGAGTCCCAACACTGTGGGTCTACGTTAAGTATAGCGGAGATTCTGACTCCATCATCAGATCAGCTCCATGACATAATTGTATTGGATTGTCATCCAATTTACACATGTATGTAAGTGTTCTGCTTCTTCGGAAACCGGGAAGTGGGGTCAAATTTAACTTGCAAGATTTGACCCGTATATACATACATACATTGCAACTTAAATGACACTCTGATTTCGATCGTCCACTGGACCTGATTTATGAGTTCCGTGACCTGAACGTTAGTCACCTCTTTTCCGCTATTTTACTTTCATCCAACACGTTACCATCCGTCGTTTTTATTCATCTCTGAAACGCTCAAAACAGATCCCTTAAAATGATAAGTTAGCCTTTTTCAAAAATTTTGTGTTTCTGTTTCTTTTTTAGTTTGCTATTATTTGTTTGTGCAATAGTTTACTTATTTATTTATAAGTCGTGTCGTGCAAATACTGCATATGCTGTAAAATGGGATAATTAAGTCCAGTTCAAAATAAAACACAAATTCAAGAAAATATACTTATTTATTCTAAATCATTTCATAATGATAACTATAGACTACAATTCATAACATTCTGTAAGGGAAAAGACATACCACAAACATTGGACGCATTAGGGGTTTTTGGGATCTAGGTCACGAATACAGAGGGCTACTGCCCGGTAAAATGGACCCAAAAGTGGTCTAAAAGTGGATAAATACCTAGTCTAATCTACGCTAGAAAATGACTGTATGACACTATAAGCTCGTTAAATACTACAAATTACTAGCTATGTGACAACCCGCAATTCTAAGGAACAAAGCCTACGCCTAAGGGTCAAAAGGACCTTAAGACTACGCCGAATGTACAGAGGCGCCCTCATTACTTTTATTGTGTTATCTAATAAACTGAAGTATTTTCTTGAAATTGAACGGTAAGTTTTTGTACTACAAACGAAAACACAACTTATAGGGTATATCACATAGTTTAATAACAATTCACCTTCGAGTTATCAACTTAACGGAAAAAAGTGCACCTGTTCCCGTCAAGTTGACTACTCAAAGGGTAATTGTTATTAAAGTTTGTAACGTATTCCATAAATTGTGTTTTTACTTGCACTACAAAAACCTATCGTCTGATTTCAAGGTTTTTTTTTATTTAATTAGAAAACATAATAATAGTAATGAGGGCGCCACTGGACGCTCGGCGTTTGCTCGGCGCAGTCTTAAGGTATAAGGTTAATAGTTTTTTGAATAGCCAACTATATCAGGCAAGTTTTAAAATAATTCACTATACGCATTCACTGCCTTTCTTTAGCAAAAACTTTCTCCAACCCCCGTTTTATAGTCGACTTTATCACGGCCACTCGCACTTACTTGGTGGTTAGAAATTGACAGATTTTATTCAAATCGATAAACAAGACGATAATAGGGCCGCAAGTGTCGCGTATTTAATTTTCTATGAAGTTTGTAAAAACGCACATACGCGTTCAAAGCATTGGGGAAAAGTTAGAACCGGCAGTCAATGCGTTAAGAATTCCTGTAACTAAACCGCTGTGTAATAGACGAGGGCCCCGCTCTGCGTCGCTTCTATTTTAGAGTACGCGCCATTCGGGCAAAATAAGCAACTAACAAACCTTGATGCTGCCTTGGGTATTATAAAAGATGCAATTAAACAGTTTAGTGCTAGCTGTCAATTAAAGTTGCTAGTTAATGGTAATGCAGTGAATACTATTCAATCTAACAATGACGAACTTCTTATTTAGGCTTCTATAAACAATTTGTACTCCAGATATATTACATTAAATAAGTTTCAGTCAGTCAGTCAGTTAAGTGAGTTTGAGTTAGTTAAGTTAGTGTATACAATTTTAGTATTTCGACAGTATTATCAAGTTAAAAAATCCAAACCTTGTCGCCATATTAATAGTTAGATTTCCATTAAATTCTAGTTAGTTGTAGAGCAAAATAAAATGCACCGCTACAATAGTACTTAAATTAATAAATTCGACGTTTGCAAAATAGGATAACATATTGCGGGATGGATACATAGCACCACAAAAGCAGAATGTATGTTTTTACATGTAAGTTATTGGTTATTATAGATTATTATTAAATATCAAGAAACTTCAAAATTGTTGATTAGTGATTACAAATCACGTCATATAAGATAAATATATTAGATTATTCATGTTAATTTAACTCCTGGCCTAGTGGCACGTTGGACGAAAGCTGTCACAATATCGAAACAGAAAAGGCATGTACTATATGTGTAAAACAATAATAATGCAAGTAAAAACTATGACTATACCCAAATAATATCAAGACCTATTGTATAAGTATAGCACTAAGGGCGCCGTCAACAGAACTTGTGAACAATGTAAACAAAATAGTAACTGTTTGACATATAACCTCAAATATTCACCAAGCGCGTTTTTATTACAAAAAAAAACATAATTAATAGTTATTTCATCTTAAACTTAATATGAAAATAATGATCTAGTGTATAAATCATTGCAGAGACCTCACTTGATATTTAAAAGTACGTGACTATCGAGTAATCATGGTGATTTGGTTCGTTTGGTTTTGTTTACATCTTTTGCAAGTTCTATTGACGTCGACTTTACACAATAATAGGAGACATGAAGTAAAATTTGTGTCAGTTTTCGTGAAACTACCCTCACACACAGACACAAGGTGTCCATTGGTCAATGATACGTCAGAACTGCCAAGAAACTAATCTACTCTTATAATATTCTTGAAAGAGTGAACCTTATTTATTAAAGACCTACGCCAAATTTCAAGGAACTTAAAGATTCCTGTACAATACTTGAATTTGACTATTATTTTATTATAATTTGAGCCACCACAAAAATAATTGTACACACATCAAAGATTTGCAAGACTCACAAATAACCCGCTTCATCTTGATACTTTGCTATGTATCGCGATTCAGTAAATTGTAGGGATAATTCAGGAAAATTTTTGATGTGTGTAATGTGTACACAACAACTACACTAGGTACTATTATAAATAGGGTTGTGTAGTTCATGTACTAAGAGCCAAAAATAATGAATTCCCGTCACTGTACTAGAACGAACTATTCCGTGAAGATTCTGCTCTTAGTTGATTTAGTACACGCGGAGCAAGAACCGCAGAGCAGTGAGTGACACTGACAGCAAATCCATTCGAATGAATGACCGACCGGCCATTCATTCAGTCAAAGGAGTACAAATAAGGATCACGAAAAGACCGGTATCTTTCAGTACTAAAAGAACTAAAAGACCGAACTAGTACGTTTGAGAGATTGTACGTTTGGAGCGATCCGCTCAGTGAACGAGAGCGTACAACCATATTATAACTGTTTATGAATTTTCCCTTAGATATTTTAAATTAGCACGCGTTCTTATTATAAAGTATATGAAAATATGAAAACAGTCTTAAGTAGACTAGGCATTGATTAGAATAAATAATTAGAACACATTAACCACTTATGATGCGAATATTGTATCTAAGTATTTGTAGTGGGACATCGATGATTTCAAGTTAATTTGAAATTTCAACTAAAATCCCTGCATTTCAGCACTTTAACAGAAATCTATATTAACATGCAAGAGGCAGTTACACCACGCAACCGGCAAAAAATTGGTGATAGGGGACACGAGCATAAGGAATCAATGCCTTTACTGCTAAGGTTGGATTCGACCAAACTAGAATAAGGTTTTATACATAGATCAAAGTCAGGAATAATTCTTACCCCAGTTTGGTGAAGTGAGAGTTGAAATAACGACCTTTAAGTATACAGACATTCGAATTTTATATTGCGTCACTTATTAGTTACCATCAAATGCTACATAGTTTTTTCCTATTGGGAATACAGACACTCGAATAAATAAAAACAATAAACAAATTATCTAAGATATCACGGACAATGCGAGATTACTATCTAATCTAGACATTTAATAAAATATTGCTTAAACATTCAAACAACATTAAAAAAACAAATACAAATTTGCGATAACACTAATTATATCTACTTATTTACAGATGGGTTGTTGGCATACATAATCTATGCGTATTCATTAAGGACCCCAATTTTCATCTCGAGCAAGACTTAGGCCCGTATTAATAAACTCATGTTGACTGAGATGTACGTCACAAGATACGTTAAACTATAGAACACTGTCATTTTTGACACTTCTCGAGACGAGTTGAGATTAGTTTATTAATACCGGCCTTAGTACCAATGCGTCAAAAATATTAAACAGTTTACATTTCATTTTGAATCTGAATATCATACTGTATTGACACAAAACGTCGGATTTCGGTCAATAATCTAAATATATACTTAAAAGGAGAAACTGCCTGACTGACTGACATATCAACGCACAGCCTAAACGGCTAAACGTAGGCACTTGAAATTTGGAAGGGACGTAGCTTAGGTACCGTAGAGGTGCACTAAGAAAGGAATTCCCGAAATTCCCACGGGGACGGGGATTAGCGGGAAAATTATTAACTCAAAAAAAATGTTTTGCCCAACGAAGTGGACACGGGAACAGCTAGTGTAACATAAGCGTTAAATCGGAACTCACTGTTAGTCTGTTATTAATACGTATTGGTAACTTTTTTGCTATCAAAAATGGGTTTCCCTTTTACCTCAGTCTCACCTGATTAAGTGACGACGAGCTCGAGGATAAAAAAGCATTTCCACTCTTTCCTTCAAACCACCAAGGTTATACGCTTCCGGGAATACAGACCCAGGAAGAGTATTCGACACCTTGGCAGTGCGAATTCGACTACATGAGGGTGGAAAGCTATTTGACGTTAGTATCTACACTAATATTATAACGAGAAAATATTTGTTTTTTTGTATGTTTGTAACAAATAAACTCCAGAACTACTGGAACGTTCCAGAAATATTTCACTATTCGAATGCTACATCATCCCTGAGTAACATAGGTTTACTTTTTATCACGGTTACGGTCAAATTAAATACGAATTCGCTGGCAGAAGCTAGTAGATTCATATGGTAATGATTGTTTTTTTTTTACGTTGACTTTGCCTTGCATAAAGTTAAAACGTTTCCTAAGACACGTTGGCTATTATAATTAAAACTGTGTCACATTATTTAGTCCAAGCGCTAGCGTGACTAGATTAAATAAAAAAAAGCCGACACGCAAACAACCGAAAATATAAATTATGCCAGGCCGTATTTTACGCTCGAAACCCGTTTAACTTAGAAACAAGATTATATATGCCACCATCGCGTTAACTTGACTATTATCATAAGAACAAAGCTGCATAGAAGCGATAACCGTAACTCAATTAGCAACATATCGAATTCAAAATAACTTTAGCAAGGTCGAATATAAAAAAATACAAACTGTATTATTTATGTTGTATGCTAAACACTTAACAATGAGGACGTTATTTAGGTAACTTTAATTTTTTCCTAATTTCGTAATCGTAAATTTTGTAGTTTCCCATGTTACCATTTTTTACTAAATACCCATTGTAAGTGCCACTCCTATACAGCAATATTATATTTACACTACAAACAAAATGCTATTCAATTTAAAACTTCGTCGTATATATCGCCTTTGTTATTTGCTATGAATATGTGATAGTTACGCGCCATCTTTCTTTTTCCCGGACATCCGGTCGATGAGGTTGGTGATCATGTCCGCGTCGACTAGTCCGATGAACTTGTCTACGATCAGACCGTTCTTTATCGCTATAACAGCTGGCACGGCCTTTACCTGAAAGTAAATAAAATTATTTATACCATACGTGTGTTGGACACACTACGCCAATGTTTTGTGATAAGTGGGATCTGACACCCATTGGCATTTGAATTCTCAAGACTACAATCCTAAGGCTACAAGACTACAGGACTAAGATGTAACGCCTCTATGCTAGTAATTTTACCGGTTGTCTTATCCGCACACCGGAACAGAACAATGTAAAGGACCCCGGACCTAAAGTATGGAAAATGTGGTTTCAGTTAAATATCCTGAGATTTTGATATGTTATAGATTTGAAAGTCCTGAACAAAAGTCACTAGGGGTGGTACCACTGTTTCCAAGTCCTTTTCAGAGTTTCGACAGATTTTGTACCAGATAACAAAAACTATAAACAATGGATGAAATTAAAGAAAAATAGCGTTACAGGTTAAATCTTATCAATCTATATTTACATATTTATAGAATACACATGTACGGAATCACATATTTTACAAATGTACACTTTTAACTTTGTTTAGGTAATACATTTATAGGGATAAGTTCGCCTTTGTACATACTTACCTTTTTTGTTTCTGTTTATTTTTGATTTGTTATTTTCTGTTTGTACAATAAAGAGTTTACATACATACATACATTTAACTTGCATTTTTATTCGCACAGTCCAGTATGTAATTTAATAATGCTGTACTCGGGTATTTCACGTCTTGTTGATGTCGTGCATAACCAAGGTACCATACGACACTGGCAACGTGAGCACAACAACCTATAGTTCTGGCCCCAGTTTTGCACATACAATAATAGGCCAGGATTGGCTCTTCTTCCGGAGTTTCGGTTTGGAACGCTATCCATAACTGAGGTTTAACTGCGTTTCGGAACCTCGAGCGTATTCTCATACGTATTAGGCCATGCTCATTTAGTTCATCGAACTCAAAAACATCGGTATTATCCATGTGCAATTTGTCCGTTTGTTTTACAAATGTACACATTTGTAAAATATGTGATTCGGTACATGTGTATTCTATAAATATGTAAATATAGATTGATAAGATTTAACCTGTAACGCTATTTTTCTTTAATTTCATCCATTGTTTATAGTTTTTGTTATCTGGTACAAAATCTGACGAAACTCTGAAAAGGACTTGGAAACAGTGGTAGCTCCCCTAGAGACTTTTGTTCAGGACTTTCAAATCTATAACATATCAAAATCTCAGGATATTTAACTGAAACCACATTTTCCATACTTTAGGTCCGGGGTCCTTTTATTGATAACATTTTTTATAAGTCAAAACACGTATTAGATTAAAACATTAAAAAGGTACCTAATAACAAACATAGGTATCAGACATTAAATGGGTAAATGCATAATATTAAGGTATGTACATTTAATTTTATATTTTATTTATGTTTAGGACAATAAAATGCAAACACACCAAAAAACCAGTGTTAAACGCGGGAGCCTATTGTTTCCCATTACTTTTATTGGCTATAATGTAATTGTTAACATAATTATTGATATTCAAGCTAGACTAAGTAGGTTAGGTTAGGTATGATTTATAAAAACCTTACAATGTAACAGTTTCAAACTTAAAAAAAAACGTTTGCGATAAATATGTACATAAAACACATTATGATCAAAAATAAATGTCAGACGATATAGAGATATAAATACATACATACATTAAATCACGCCTGTTTCCCAGAGGGGTAGGTTCTTTCCACTTGCTGTGATCTTGACAAATTTCTTTCGCTTCTTAGAGATATAGACCCAATGAATACACCACACCAATGTTGGACACGCCAAGCCACATTCAGCGACTTACCTCGAAGGTGTGCACCAGCTCCGCATTATCCTCGACGTCGACGACGGCCAGGTCGAGGTTCCCCAGCGGCTCGATCAGCTCGCGCAGCTTCGGCGTCAGGATCTTGCACGGCTCGCACCACTCCGCGTGGAAGTTCACTATCACCGGCTTGTCGTTGTTCATCACCTGAACACATGATATGATTAGAATGATGACTAGGATCGAGATAGTCATATCAGAAAGACGTCCACTGCTGGACTACCCAAAATCACGTGTATTTATAGTACAAAACACTTACATACGTATACATAAACTCACGCCTTTATTCCAGAGCTACAGAATTACCAACACCTCTAAAAACTTGTTGATAATTCTGTAACCACGTATTGCACACTTAGGCTAAGATGTTTACCAGTGTATTAGTGACAGGTTGCAAGCCCATCGCCTAACAGTACTATACGCCTTTATTCCCTTAGCCGTCTCTTACGACATCCACGGGAAGATATGGAGTGGCACTATTCTAACCCGGCAACCACACGGGTACTACGGGTAGTACAAAACATCTTTACAAAATCCAGTATATTACCTTGGTCGTTTCAAGGAAGGTTTGTTAGAATAGGGTTGAATTGAAACAACACTAAAAAGTTTTAAAATTAAAGCAGAAATGGCTTTACGATACACGAAAATTCGGACAAACGATGCATTTCACCACTCAATCGGCAAAACCTCCCCCTTTGACAAGCCTATATTAGAAAAGATTTTCATAAAAACATTCCAATTACGTAATCTTACGTAAACTATGGTCGGAACGTGGGTGGGCCTTATCGCAAAGGTTACCAAAAACCACTAATACTATTTATCCTCTCAACGCTTATCAGTTCATTCAATAAATAGACGTTTGACACAAGAATGCTGTGTGATACTTGCTTCAACTGAATTAATTTATCTCCCGCTATAATTCGAGAGCGAAAACTAAGGTTGCGGGAAGCCGATGGATGCAAGCGGGACGCAAGACCGATCCTCGGGGGAGACCTGTGTCCAGCATCAGTCGTTCATTGAATACAAAACGGACACAATCCGAAATAAGTCAGTGTTGCAATTTAAAATTAGAAGCGGTTGGAATACGATTTTTAATGGAAGAGCAAATTATTTTGGAATGTGTCCGTTTTGTATTCAATGCTGGTTTGTGAGTGAGTAGATCCGCCATCGAGTGAGGAGATCCGCACAGGAACCAAGGTCACCGACATAGCTCAAAGAATTGCTAGACTTCAGTGGCCGTGTGCGGGGCACAACGCTCGAAGAACTGATCGAGATCGATCGAAAGTTCTCGAGTGGCGGCCGCCTACCGCAAACCGCAGCGTGGGTGGATAGGTAGGTACAAAGGGTAGGTACACTACATAATTCATTGTCATACATAATACCGAATTTCTTAAAATTTTAAATTTTCATAATTTCGAACGCAATTTTTTGATAGAAGACTTAACTTTTTGCTATCGCTTATAAAAATCAAACCTAACTTACCTAACCTAACCTACACATGACAGTAAAATTATGAGTAGCTTCAGAGTAACACGTTTATGAACAACTAGCTGTTCCCGTGTCCACTTCGTTGGGCAAAACATTTTTTTTGAGTTCATAATTTTCCCGCTAATTCCCGTTCCCGTGGGAATTTCGGGAATTCCTTTCTTAGTGCACCTCTACAGTACCTAAGCTACGTCCCTTCCAAATTTCAAGTGCCTACGTTTAGCCGTTTAGGCTGTGCGTTGATATGTCAGTCAGTCAGTCAGTCAGTTTCTCCTTTTATATATTTAGATTAAAATTCGGACAGATGGAATTTTCGGAAAAAAGTAATTCGGAAATTTAAGGTACAACATGGTGGACCGACGACGTGGCTACAGCTGTAATACAAACATTCTTATTACCTTGTTGACGAACTCCTCGTTGTTTTTGACGAGGATGGTCTCATTGTGCACGACGGAGGTGGAGATGCTGCGCAGACGCAGCGGCGCGTGCAGCCCGCGGCGCAGGGCGGACGACATGCTCGCTGTACACACACAACTATCTGTTACACTGCGGCGGTACACATAGCACTTGTCCCCCAACCGGCAGGGAAGCGATTATCTATCGACTATTTACTCGCTCAAGAAACGAACAAATGATATAGATCCCGTGTCAATAAAAGATAAGAGAGACACATATACAGGGTGTCCCAGAAACCAACGTCAACCCGCCTAGGGGTGATAGAGCAGCTCATAAGCTTTTTTTTTTTCATTACAACTTTTTGAGTAGGTAATCGCACAGAGTTACTTTCTCCATACTAAGGGAACCCCGCGTTTGATTTTCACCAAGTATGGAAAAACAAACTTTGTGTGTTTACTCAAAAAGTTGTGATGAAAAAGAATGGCATGTAGCTTTAAAAACTTCCTTATTTCACAGTGATTCTAATCATAAAAGAAAACACTGAAAAAAAAAGGTATAAATACATGAATTTAGGGGTTTCTTGTATCACGGACATAAGGAAAAATGACTAAAAATCCGATTAAAATGATCAATATCTCGGAAACTAATAACAATTGCTGAACATACATGGGAGTTAAATCGATAGCTTATGAGCTGCTCTATCAGCCCTAGGCGGGTTGACGTCGGTTTCTGGGACACCCTGTATAAATAGCTGATCGCTGGCTCTCGCTTCCCGCTCGTCGTCGGCGGTGGGACAAGTGCCACAATGACTTAACAATCTTCGATATTTCCATAATACATGACATTTCTGACTTCAAGAACAATCAAATGCTTACACACATAGACACACGCCAAACGCACACATATAATAATATAATAATATAAGGGGACAATCTCACACCAATTGACCTAGTCCCAAACTAAGCTCTAGGCTTGTACTATGGGTACTAGACAACGATATAAATACTTATATAGAGAAATATATACTTAAATACATAGAAAACATCCATGACTCAGGAACAAATATTCGAGCTCATCAAACAAATATCTGCCCTTACCGGGATTCGAACCCAGGACCACTAGCTTCGTAGGCAGGGACACTACCCACTAGGCCAGCGCGTCGTCGACATATATGTTATATTGTCATAATTATCACGTATGTTAGCAATAAGGTGTGCAATTTTACAAAGTACTAGAGTACACCAGTGACTTAGTAGTATCCCCCCTATTTTAACTTAGGGGATGAATTTACAAAATAATCTTCTTAGTGCAGATCGCAATAGGTCCAGTGGGGTTAGGTTCGTAAGGACTAGATTGCAAAACGACTATGTAAGCAAATCGTCATTGTTGCATAAAGACCAACTAAACAAAACGCCTTTTTTGTACTATGCCCTAGTAAGCAAAAAGTCTTTGCCTACCTAGTCGTTTTACTATCAGTGCGTGCTGCTGGGGTAATTTTGTTATTTGGGTAATTTTGGTATAAAAACAAAGCGTTATAGAACTAAGTCCAGATTGACACAATTAGACGTTTAGAACCAAGATCTTATGAAACTATTTCGTTTTGCTAACATAGTCGTTATGTAATCTAGTCCTTACGAACCTAACCCGTCCAGTGGTTTCGGCTGTGCATTGATCCATTAGCCAGTTAGTTTCATCTTTTATATATACAGATAGATAGATGTATGGTTAGTCTATAAGGTAAGCTAGGTAGATATAGTAGTCCGAAAATGATTTTGATTAAACGTGGACTGTGGGTGACGGTATAAAAAACAACATACCCACACTCACAAGCCGACTTAAAAGTTTTTTTAGTTTTAGATATTCAATTCTATTTTGATCTGTCCAGATTAATGTTTACGCTTTAACTTTACTTATGGTTGGCCCAAGATACAGGGTCAGCCTTGTTTGGGGTCTGCTGATAATACTCGTAAGAGATAAGACAGGTAATTTCATGGACAAAAAATATTCTTATTCATAAGCTACACAGCTTGGCATAGATAATATTATTTAGTAATAAATCATTACCACGTTCAAGGTTAGGTTTTAGTTAAAAAAAATATTATAGTAATTAAGTATTGAATCACCCATAGTAAAAAAATAAGTATTTTTTCTTTATCATACCAATATTATAAATGAGAAAGTTTGTGTGCGTGTTAGTTTGTTATTCCTTCACGACGCAACGGCTGGACAGATTTGATTAATTTTGAAAAGGAGATAGCTTAAACCTTGAATTCACACATTGGATTGAAAAATTACCAAGGGAATAACAATCATCAAAACCTGTGCGGACAAAGTCACGGGCAGAAGCAAGTTAATAATAAATCATTATCCCATTTAACTATTACCAACAACATTTAAACAGCCCCGTAGTTAATGATCATAGCAAACTCGTCATGCTGCAAACCTGTTAATGGTTAATTTGCATAAACAATAGACTTCCTTGTCATAAAGGCTAAATGAGGTGTTGTGCTATTATTAGATTAATAAACTATTTGAATGCATTAGCTTAGTTCCATGTAGCACAGACAAGTATTTTGGTGCCTATTCGAGTAACTTGTTGAGAAAAACCAATACAACGTGTTACAAAATACCCCGTAAAAAATATAATAAATTATCAAAGCCAAAAATATTGTCAACCCTAGTAAGCTGTCATGTCAGGGAACCGGAGTTAGCATAGATTATTTAACAGAGAGGCCTACCTACCAATTTTAATAATTGTCAACTTTAATGGTTTTTCTGTTTTTCATCCACAAAGGTTCAATACTACGATGTCATTATGCTTAAAGTAAGTACTGGCTTTAAAAAACGTCAAGACGGAATAAAAATTATGTTGTCAATTTCAAAACTTCTTATCGATATTCTACAATTGTTCCGTGTTTTTCCATATTTTTTTCCAAAATGACGATGTTTTCTAACTCAGAATATTACGATATGATGTTATGCGTAGGCCATGAAGATAGCAATTTAAATCGTGCTCGCGAACTGTATCGGCAACGATTTATCGATGGAAGACCACCCGCTGAACAGCGACGGCTACCTTCGTACCAGTGTTTTCTCAACATGTCAAGACGCCTACATTCCATAGGCTCCTTTCATCGGCCTTCTGGAAGTGGACGTCCAAGCACAGTCGATGCCAGGCAGGCTGAGTTAGTGTTAGAGCATTTTGAAGATGAGCCAACCACGAGTACGAGACGAGCCGGAGCAAGATTCGATATGAACCATGTTGCAGTTTGGCGAATTCTTCGTGACGACAACCGTCACCCTTATCATTATCGCCGTACACAGGAGCTGATACCCTCTGATCTTGCTCCCAGGAGGAACTTCTGCGAGTGGTATCTGAGGCAGTTAGAGGAGAACCCTAATTTCGTAAACTATGTTATGTGGACGGATGAGGCAACTTTCACGAGGTCAGGACTTTCAAATGTGCATAACGATCACGTTTGGGCTCGCGAGAATCCACACGCTTCACGGCAGGGCAGATTCCAACATCAGTGGCGGCTGAATGTGTGGGCTGGCATTTATGACGGGCATGTCGTTGGTCCCGTCATTTTGCCATCACGTCTGAACGGAGGCAACTACCTAACGTTTTTACAAACGGGATTCGAAGAGGCGATTGACGACTTTCCTGTGGCCGACAGGGATTACTTTGACAACCAAAGGAACATGGTGTTTCAACACGATGGAGCTCCGGCTCATTTTGCTCGCGACGTGCGAGAGTATCTCAACGTTCGCTTTCCACGAAGATGGATCGGACGTGGAGGACTGGTGCTATGGCCCGCTCGTACTCCGGACATCACACCCTTGGACTTCTTCTTATGGGGTTATGTGAAGGACAGAGTCTATTTCTCCGATTGCCCAACGGTTTTCGAGATGGAGCAGCGTGTAAGATCGGTGTTCGCGTCAATAACACCAACGATGGTGCGAAATGCCACACAAGCCATATCCCGACGAGCGAGGTTGTGCATTGAGCAAGGCGGAGCTCACTTTGAGCCGTTCCTGTAAAATTTGTATCTAATCGAATTCTGTTCATTTTGTTTATATCTCTTTACCGTTTCGCGAATTGTACTTAACATTCTGCGTAGTTTACTCTTTAATTTTACTGAAATAGGGTTAGCACATGAATGAAAAAAATAATGTTTTTTTTTTTTTGGCGGTAAGTCATACGGTGATAGTACGACTCTCAAATATTGTAAATGGACTTGTTATAAGGCACCATTTAACCCCCTTTCGGCTTTACGGGTATTTTTGTAACACCCTGTATATCCTCATAAGGTCATTTTGGCAAATATCCTACATGTAGAACGTTGGACCTTACGAGGACTAATACTTAAAAGAAATGTGAAGCTTGAGATTATATTTGGTAAAATTTTATCACAATTCAAACAAACTCCAGATGCAATTTAGCACGTAAATTTCATAAATCAGTTAGATATTTTTTCAAAGAATATTTTTATGTTAAGAAAATTCTAGTTTACCTATGTACAAGTGTTACAAAAAACTCACATAAATAGAAGCGAAGCAAGGGCGGGTTGCTAGTCTGTATAGGTATTATGATAAGGAACAAGAAATACTTGGGAAAATTATAATATACCTATCGTAAAATGTGCGTACTTTAGGGGGGACCCTGGGTAATTATGCTCCATTTTTAAATTTAGGTAGTCGGTATTGTAAATTATTCTATTGCTTTCATTTACTTTGTAACTGGATATATACATTGATTATTTTTAGCAAATTTTCCATCAACCTTGACTTATAAGTAACAAACAAAATAGTCACTATGGAGCATAGTTACCCAAGGAGGGACAAAGTAGGGACATTTTAGGGTACCTATTTAGTTATTAAAATTTATAAATTTTGGCTGAGTATTAAGTTGTAAGTAAGAAATGTTGAGTTCTTAATATCTAACTAAAGATTATCTCTGCACTTATTGAAGAAAATATAGTGTAGCCACATCAGTTTTATTACGAATGAACAAGATTTTTCTACGCTGAGTATAAAAACCACCTTATATAATTGAGTAAAACAATATGACTATTGTTTCTCTTATCTTTATAATGGGTTGATATGACACTACCATTCTGTTAGGTTTTATAAGCGCCTTGTTTGCTGATGGTTTATTTACAATAAACTATATAAGATAAGTGTGCAGAAATTGACTACTATTTGAAGACCTAAAAAAGGAGTTGAGGAGTTAAGAGCTTTAACAATAATAAAATACAGAGTTGACATAATGATAAATTAAATAAAAGAAGATTAAAGAATACTATAGCCAAAAATAACACATACGAAAAATACGACTTACATAATTAGTAAAAAAGCGGGGATGAAATTAAGCACTTACCAAACCAAGTTAATTAGCAGATCCCAAGCGTCTTATCTTTGCAGGGTCGAGAGGAGTGAGACACACGCGGGCCACACAGTACGCGGTGCCCACAACAACACTAGCGAGTAGCACGAAAAGAATCCCGAACCTAAACACGTACTGTTTGTCGTAGAAAACAGCAGTAGTAGTATCGCTCTCCCCTTTTGGCAATGCTGATAGCACTATAGTTATAAGCGCTGCCACAGGCACTGCGATCTTTCCGACGTAGTGTCCCGTACGCACCGACACCCAACACAGCAATAACGTTGCCAACCAAATCACCGCCAAACAATACACCCCCACGCCGAAACTAGACATCTCGTTTGTAATGAGTTCATTCCAATGGGTTAGTTAGGACAACATGCGGGATTCAGGGTTTTAAAACACGGACACAAAGATGAACGATGGTTATAGCCTTAAAAAATGCGGTTTAAACTAGTTTTCTTGTTTTAGCGATAAAAGTCACATAAAAACCTTGAAGAAGACGAATTCACAACAAAAAATTCATGCGTCACGATCAGTCACAGATTTGACAGATGACTGACTGAACTGTAATTGAATTGACTAAATAAAGGTGTTCCCTGGGTATAATGCTGTGTACAGACAGATAGGGGCAACGAACGGTAACGAATGACATTCGGCGTTGGTTAGAGAACGTTAGTTTGCCTTCGTGAAAAAGATTTGGTATGATATAGCGATTGTACTTTTTGGAGCGTAATTGGCAGCATGATCCAATTTTAACTCAAAAACTTCTTTTAGAAATGTGCTGAATGCTCGTTCACTTTCTCTTTTATAATATTTTGCACCGTAATAGATAGCCGCATCCGAAGATTTTAGATATTTAACATTGAATTATTTATTTTTTATAAATAGATGCGGAGAAGCAAGTTATACACCTTAGCCAAATTTTTATTCGTTAGGTTTAGTAGTTGCTGACAAAAACTGCTGAGACATATAGACAGACAGTCACTGAGGTCTCATCAAATGCCAATTTGGTAGGTACTGAATCCTAAAAACAACACAAAATCAAAGACTGAGTTAGACTTACATACATATTTTCACAATTTATTTACTTACATATTTTCATTGGTTTTTTTTTCCGGGACAAGAAGTAGCCTATGTTCATTACTTATTAGGGATAATTAATGTATTTATTTATTTATTATATTATTAGGCACGGTACAAAAGTAAATATATAACAATATTCCCGCAGAACTGTTTTTACAGTTTGTCTGCAGGTAGGAGTCTCTATTTAGCTAAGTAAGTAATAATACATACATACATACCGTCACGCCTTTATCCCAGAGTGGGGTAGGCAGAGCTACAGAATTACCAACAACTTTAACAGCCAGTTGTTAATTCTGTAACCACATTTTGCACAAACAGGCTAAGATGTATATCATGTGTTTATTAGTGACAGGTTGCAAGCCCATCGCCTAAAAATACTACAAGCCTTTAATCCCTTAGTCGTCTCTTACGACTTCCACAGGAAGGTATGGAGTGGTACTATTCTATTCTATTCTGCCGGCAACCACACGGCCAAGTAAGTAATAATAAATGTAAATAAATGTAGGATTCTAATGGGGAAGGATTTTTTAAATCGGTCCTGTAGTTTCGGAGCCTATTCCATGCAAACAAACATAATGAAATCTTTCCTCTTTATAACATTAATTTAATGTATTCATTTATTTGTTGTCATGATATTTCCAGAATAGATAGCTTGATTATAGTGCAAACCCTAATGTGCAGCCACAACTGCTAGATTCGACGGTAAAAAAAACGTGTTAAATCTTTCTTTCTTTTTTTACGATAACATAGTTAAAATAACTTGGGGCTGAGCTGTAGGCTACCAACTGGGTCCACAGGTGGCGGATAGTGGAACGGCCATCAGATATGGTGGTCAGCTGCGAATACACAAATAAGCAGTCCCAGACCAAAGAGCGGTAGGGTAGGAGGTTGTGGTGGTTAGTCTAGTAGGATAGGCTGACCTATAAAATGCCAAAAAGAACCAATGATTACCCTATGACATGGCGAGTATACGCCGCCATTAAATAAGCGTAATTCCTCTGACACTGGACAGCAGCGGTGTTAGTATGGGCAGAAGGCCGAAGAGAAGGGCTCTAGATGGGTTTCTGTCCCAACAGCAGTGGAAGGAAGTCCGGAAGCTGTACTGCGGTGTGGAAGGGAAGTGGGGCTACCACCACACCAAATGCCCTATTTATGGAGTAATGGAAATGAATGAGTATTACTCCACCGACAAGAGCGAGGCTCTTAAATTAAGAGAGAGAGAGAGTTAAAATAACAGATTCCAACATGCATGCGAGCACGAATCTTCGAAGAAGCCTGTAAATCTAGCAGCAGCAAAAAAAACAGCAAATAATAAAACCTAAGTACCCTGTTGAACAGTTTTACACCGATAAACAGAGACAAGTTGCTTAAAAGTTTAAAAGGCCGCCACTTTTATCCGTTCTGATAATGGGTTGGGTTAAAGTGAAAAACAAACACCCGAAATCGTTACACGAATATTTGGTCGAATGTTTCGTCATCGAGTAGCGAGGCGAGCAGCGAGCATAAAGATTTAAATAAATGCTGTGTGAGAAACTAAACGCAATCAAGTTACCATCTTGACAAGTCAAAGACACTGTCGACTTTGTATGTTGTCACACTTGTCAACTGAACTGTGAATTTTCTAGTGCTGTGTTGCTGTCAATTTATAGAAAGGTAAGTTATTTTATTAGATCTTCATTACAATATGCCTCATTTGTAACCTGTTTTGTACCTTTATAGCTTGTCCCTGAAGATGCCTTAATAATACAAAGAAAAACGAACTAAAAACAACTGATATAACCGTAAATTTCTAACGCCATTTTCCGCTCCGTGCTCGAGTTATCGCAAAGTATTTTTTCCCTTTATCACGCGAACACAGCTCGTGTGAACCGCACAGATGTTATAAAATGTCTATAATTGTATATTAGAAAGATTCTTCGTACGTTCGTCAATTCTTTTCGCATGGTTATGTTGCTAAATATTTGATGACTAATCCTGCGAAGTTAACAAGGCCCATTAATTGCGAACACGGGCAGAATGAAAGGCCGCAGATATACTTGTATTCTGTTAAGTCAGTGACCTACTGCAGGCATTGATTGGAGCTAAATGCCAGGTGCCTCAAAGGCCAAGTACTTACGCTTCCGGGATAACCTTCGTGTTTTGAGGAATAGGCTGGCCTACTACAACCTATCAAGGTTGAGTTTGTTGAAATATTTATTATACTTTCCTTTGATTGACATTGAAAAACGGATGACTTGACATGTATCTATATTGGTGTTTCCAACTAAATTTTAGGGTGCCTACCTACCATATGACCACTAGTTTTTTAGCAGTTTTTACTGAAGAAAATGTACAATATAGAAAATTTATGTCATATTACCTACTCATCATTATAATGAATGCTCAACAGAACCTGCATGACATCATGCAGGGTGTGATCTTGTTGCTCACAAATAGATTAGTTGGTATGTGTTAACTTAGCCACTATCTTGTATTTGTAATATAAAACTGCTTAAAATGAAATTTAATGTTGAACTTAAATTACATTATTATTTTAAAAGAAACCTCTAAATGTAAAACTATATTGCCTTATAATTACTCTAAGACTGCCCCACTTCTTTTACAATAGGTAATAAAATCAAATAAGATGTTTAATAGCAAAGATACTTTGATAAACACTTAATTACCGTTATGTTTGGTATTTTGTTATATACCTACCTACCTACCTACTTTAATATAATATTCTTATTGGATACTGTTATTGCCTTTTGAACTGTACTAGATAACTATATGGTGCAATTTAGACAAATCCTTGGTTTTGATAACTTAAATTTGTACTATGTATTGTATATTCATTCTGTTCATTGCAATCCTTATATATGTGCAGTTGACTGCACATCTTCTTAAAGGTCAAACGTAATAAATACTAAAAACAGATTTAGCAGGTTTGCACTCCAAGCTGGTGTGCAGTGATTTCACTTTCATTGCGAATGGACCTGCCTAGCGAGTCAGTGCGAGTCAGTGTAAAGGATTGCAATGATACTCCGTACACCAAGGTTTAAGTAAGGCATTAACCTTTTGAATGACACAGTCGGCTCTGGCTGACAACTGAAAGTCGTGCTACTGATGCCAGTCTGTTGGCCACGGCCGACACAAGTTGAAGATTAAAAGATATTTGGTTTTGTATGAATTAAATTAAAATAAAGCAAATTAGAATTTGCATAGCAAACAAAGTTTGTGTATTTGATCAAAAGGCTCAGAGCCAATGGTGAAAAAATTAACTCGGCCTCTTGATTCTTATTCTAAATGATTTAGGTGCCTTCTATCATCATCAAGATTACGTTGCGCATTGTCTGTGTCAGTCAGAAACTATAGTTTATTAATAGTCTAGGTTTTTCTCAGTCCGTATTATTTAGTACTTATTACATTTACCTACTAGTTATCTGAAGTGCCTACTTATCTCTCTATGGCTCTAATATATATAGTTCTCTAGGCCAATACAATAAGCATTATACTATTCGAGCAAATGGAAGATGGTGATTCAAATAGGAACTAGGTAATTTCCTATACAGCTATGATGCCTTTCGCTTGCGTACTGTCATATTACCTACTATTGTCTTGAGTTAGATTCTCAATGCATATTGAGTCTTATAGACTGATTTCAGGAGTAAGTGTAAAACCTCACTCATTGGTTGATATATGAGTAGTATAGTCAGCGTCAAAAGTAGATACGAACACGGTTGCCTAATGTGATTAAGAATAAATGAGGATGATATTAAGTACGTACCTACTGCTGCAATAGTTCTCCTCAAATCCGTGATACCAACTTGTCAATATTGTATGTTACATGAGGGCCTATAACCTTATCAACGCCTTACGTCGAATACAAAATATGTCACTTACACTACAAACATGTTTGCTAATTATGACTGAGTGCATGTGAAATAGTAGCAGTAGTCGCCGTGGCGTCAGTGGCACGACTTATAGCTGTCGGCTAGAGCCGTCTGGCGTTCAAAACGTTAACCAAAGAGAATGCGCGGGTGGTAGGACCTTGTGCAGGGTCCGTCCGGATCGCTACAATCGCCAAACAGCAGTGTTCGCATTGTTGTGTTCCGGTTTGGGGATAAGACAGCCGGTGAAATGACTAGCATAGAGGCATTCCATCTTAGTCCTCAGGGTTGGCAACGCATTTGCAGTCTTAGGATTGCATTGCAGTCTTGTGAATGCGAATGTCTATGGGTCACAGTTTCCACTTACCATCAGGCGGCCTGTGTGCTCGTTTGTCTTCTCTATGCCATAAAAAAAAATGCGCCCTTAAATCACTGGAGCATGCGATGCAGTCGTCCTGCGCCGGCTGTGCCTGCGCAGGGTCACGGTCGCGCACGCGCGGCGCGGCTTCCGCGGTGGCCATTGTTTGAGCTGATAAGGAAACTTAATTGCGAGCTTTCGAGTTATTTTATTCCCATCTTACCGCCTGCACACTTGTACTGGCTGGATGAATAAAGTTCAATGCAAGCGTATTATTTTCATACAAAAATACCGCTATTCAATTTTAGTAGGTAACTCGCTTATTATTGAATAAATTTGTCCTTCAATGAATTTATATAACAGTCTTATTACCTAAATTACAATCGAAAATATCAAGGAAATATTGCAATTCAAGGAATATACTTAGTTCAAGTTTCTATGGTTACAAAAAAAACGCTGAGTGGTGAGAGATGCGAATAACACAGCTTTTTGGTAGGACGGCGGGGCAGTCTATTCACAAAGTGGTTTTTAGGTTAGGGCGACATATTTTTTTGGTTTTTAACGGTACGCATAACGAAAACGAACAGCTACTTGTGGTAGTAAGTTAATGCATCTCCGATGCAGTACGCCGTTTTGTAATAATCGTTGTACAGGTTATTGACCTCGGGAGAACCTCCACCGCGCTTGCAAAGTCGATTCACATTTAAATTGACAATTCGTTCGCCAAAATCCCGCTTCTGAACTCGCCTCACCGCCTCCCTAGTAGCGTGGACAAATGGCCGACTCGATATAAAAACCATTGGTATTCCGACGCCGCTGGCTATTTATGTTCAGTGCACATGACGTTTGTTTATTTGTACGGCGTTTTATTCTTTGTTTGTCCAATGATACTTACGAATAAAACGAGCATGTTTCTGTGTGTAGGCTTTATAATGTTGAATAAATGCCTATTCAAGATTTGTATTGCTGTGAGTCAGTTTTTTGCTGCTGATTGTTTACGGTGTTCTACGCGCTTCTAAAAGAAGGTCTTCATTTTGACTTTGATATCAATTGTGACATCGTTCCTTGTCAAACTTTGACCATCTGCTCTTATATTTTTCTTAGATCAAAGTGAAAATAGGCTTTTTTGAGTTACATTTATAAATAACGAAACATATACTTATTTAGTTTTCTAAATATAAAACTTGAAACTGAACGGTTGGCAATCCAAACTCCGTGCATTCACTTGAACATTCGCATATTGCATCTTTTTTCTTGTTGGCAATGTCAATTTGTATAGTGACCTTGAGCTTGAAAGTTCTTATTTTTAAATAAAACATATACATACAGCCACAATGGCTCTTTGTCTCATATGGTAGTTTCTTTATCATGATTGACTTGTCTCTTTTTTTTTTGTAATATGGCTTAAATAGTTTTCTCAAACTTGCTCGGAAAGCATGGCCTTTTAAAAAACGAAGACGCGAAGTGCCTCATTTCCTCCTAGGAGTAAAATAAACGTATGAAAACACTTTCCTTCCATGTGCATATTGTTTTTCAAAAGTGCTCTCTATTGCAAATAAAATCGAAAGGACCATGAACTATCTAAACTAATACTCGTAGTTTTCAAACATTCTCTCCGAATTTGTCAAAGGTTTTTAAAAATACTTATAATCATGTTTGTATCATTTCCTCGCATTGTTTGAGAAAAGCATTATATATGCCTCGGTGGAAACGAGGATTTCCTGACTCGTATTTGCTCGGCCTGCTAACCACCTTGTCAGGAAATCCCTTACTTTCAGCGCCTAGGCAATAATGTACTGTTGTTACACATCATGGTTATGATAACTCAAGACTCAGATCAATGGTTCTAGTTCTCTTCGTACATTTTAATAAACTAATGAGTGCCTGCTGATATTTATTGCTAATTAACAGAGCGAACATTAACAGAACTAACGCCATAAATCTTCCGGATAGATTTACGAGCATTGCTAATATTTTGTTGATCAAAGACAGGCAATTAATACGCGAGACTAAGTACCAATTTCACCAAACGATGTTAAATTTAATCCATGTTAATCGACTGTTAGTTGATACATTTTGACAGCTGTTAACGCTCTAATCGTCTGAAGTGGTTAACATCGTTTGGCGAAATTGGTGCTTAATCACAGGACTATTCCAATCTATAATATTTTTTTCGCTGTAAGAGTAAGGGGCTGTCCCTTTCAGTTGTATAGCTCTAGTCCTTTCACTCCTTTTGAACACAGTGTCCTAAATTCTATACCTATTTACAAGCCAATTGAGAGCTGAAAAGAAAGTCAACCATACGGGGATTCACTATAGTGCCCCGTTAATAAGAAGTCAATCCTGACAGCTGTCATTTCAGTACCAATTATAACCTCAAACCCATAATAGGTTAAAAAGTGTACTGCGATGACAGGTGTCAGGATTGACTTCTTATCGACTGGCCACTATATAGTAGGTGAAATCTTAAGTAAATGACCTCATGTGGTGGTGTACAAAACTAATATGGAATTTACGTAAAATTTCAAATATAGAATGTTAAACGGTCTTTAGAGATGTGTTAAAACTACATGCAATACGAGGGCTGCCTTTTAAGTTCTGTCGTTTGCAAACCTCCAGTGATTGCATAAAAAAGAACTAGTGTCATCTTAAAATATTTGAATTTAGAATTCGAAAAAAAAAGAATGACTCGAAATCGGCCCAACTGTTTTAGTACAGTGTTCGTTCAAAGTTGACAAGTCAGTTGTGAAAATGGAAATTTCGAAGGAAAATTTACGTGCGATAATTTTTTACAACTTCAAAAGGGGCTTAACGCGACTTCAGTGCTTCGAAGAGTTGACTACGGTTTTCAATGATAAAGCACCATGTCTCCGGACTGTGGAACGCTGGTATTTAGAATTTCAACGTGGTTGCTCTAGTCTTGGTGATAGACATCGTGAAGGTCGACCAAAAACAGCCGTAACCCAGGAGAACATTGATGCTGTACGGCAACTGATCGTCGACGATCGCCATGCGACACACCGTGAGATAGAAGTTTCCTTAAGTATTTCAGGGACCAGTGTTCACAGTATTTTGCATGATCACTTAGGCGTAAAAAAGTTGATCTCACGCTGGATACCACATTTACTCAGTGAAGACCAAAAAACGGCTCGCGTTCGATGGTGTCGCAAAACTCTGCGGCAATTCAACCGAGGAAACTCGAAACATGTTTACGACATTATCAGTGGTGACGAATCTTGGATATATGCCTACGATCCCGATTCTAAACAGCAGTCGACTGTTTGGGTGTTCCAAGATGAGCCAAAACCAACCAAAGTAATACGCTCACGGAGCACTTCGAAAAAAATGGTCGCCACGTTTGTGGCGAAAAGAGGCCACGTTGCCACCATCGTGCTCGAGGATCGTAAAACGGTTAATGCTGACTGGTATACCACTGTCTGTTTACCAGAAGTCATCGGCGAGTTTCGAAAAAATAACCCAAGACGTCGTATAAGACTGCACCACGATAATGCGAGCTCGCACACCGCCCGGCAAACAATTGCGTTTTTAAAAGAGCAAAACGTCGAAATTCTGGAACACCCGCCGTACAGTCCAGACTTAAGCCCTAACGATTGTTTTACTTTTCCAAAAATCAAGCAACGACTTCGTGGTCAACGGTACCAGACGCCTGAAGAAGCCGTTGAGGCATACAAAACGGCCATTTTGGAGACCCCGACTTCGGACTGGAATAAGTGTTTCGAAAACTGGTTCGATCGAATGAAAAAGTGTATTACATGTCACGGTGATTACTTTGAAAAACAATAAATACCATTTAACACTTAAATTGTCTTTAGTTTTTCCAAACGACACAACTTAAAAGGCAGCCCTCGTACAAGAGGTCATTATAATTCGCGCCGTCAACTTTAATGCCCTTACTTATAAACGTGGTATAACCGTGGGGTAGCTAAACCATGCTTTGTCCTTATCTGTCAAATTCTAATGTCACAATGATAGATAAGGACAAAGCATGGTTTAGCTACCCCACGGATATTCCACGTTTAAAAGCAAGGGCATAGGGGATTTATCGGTCGTTGACGGTAAACCTACGATACCGTACCAGATATATTCAGAAAAGTGTTAAAAATGTAATTTAATTATATAGGTATTTCGAAAGTTCAGGTGTTTTGGACTTGACCACCTGTCACCTTTTAAAGTTGTAAGTTGAGATGACGTTTATTATTTTTATTTGCGAGAGAAAAGGACAGGCATTAATCACATTTGGTCACAATTTTGATGACTTTGGATTTTGAATTGTTTAAGTTGAATTTACTACAGATCAAAAAAACCCATCCTCAATGTAAGGTAAGGTCTATGATAGTCAACATCTTATATCTAGTGATGTAGGAATAGAAAGGCAGCTCCAATTTCTCGAGCGGGCTTCTAATTCAATTATTTCGCGTATTGAGGTCATCTCCGCGCACTGTTATTTGCAATATCGCCGCCATTTTCCCTTTGGAATTTGATACAATTGGTTTTTTCTGTGCCTTTAATCAACGCTGCTTTATCCGAAAATTGCTTTTCGGCCCTATAGGGTTAATTGAATGAAAATTATGGTTTTATTAATTTACTTTGTTCTTTTTTATCATGAGTTTCGGATTTCACCAGGGATTAATTAATCGACATTAAACTGGACGGTGGTGAAACCGTGGCATGCTTCATATATTTCTATGCATTTCTATTTGTTTGTCGCCGCTCGCCGCACGTCGCCGTGCCGTCGCGCATTCGTTACGCGTCTAGTGTTATCCGCATCGAGCATAGTATACTCGGAAATTGATTTAGAGATCAAAATTTTAACCTCATTTGGCGCACATTTGCTGTGATTATGCGATGTGATGCATTTTGGTTTAAATGTAGGTATTTTTATCAATAAAACTTACCTTTATTAGGTACTACTGGTTACACGAGTTCTCATTCATGGTTTTATGAAATAATAACATGAACAGAAACAGAACCAGAAACATTTATTCGACGAGCACAAAACAAACTACATAGAAAAACATCAAAAAAAAGGATAGTAACACAAAAATCAATATTAAAAACAATAAAGAAGGAAAGAAAAAATGCAATTGTAGGAGAATGTCGAGTCGAATTATAACATAATATAATGTAAATATAACTAAATAATCAAGATGGGAACTTTCAGATTTTGATCTCGAATTCCATTTCCGAGTATAGAACTTTTAAGGTTAGTCAATAAAGAGAATGATCATTTCTCATATCTAATCAAAATTAGAAACTGACATAGATTTGTCCAAAAGTTAATTTATCCATTATTATTTTAGAAGATGATTAAAAGTTGCGTACCTTAGTAATAAATTTGATTAATTTAATTTTAGTGATTAATTATCAATTGATTAATGGTTGCAGTTAATTAATCGTACTGTTGATTCGCATTACTTTTCCTTTTGAAATTGAGTTTGAAAGTTTATAAGAAGAAACGACCGGCTTCGCACCGGCTTAATCGTCTGTCTGTTTTTCTCCATCCTAAATATAAAAGAAGAAACTAAATGGCTGACTGATCGATCAAAGCATAGCCGAAACCGCTGGACATGTGTGCACTAATAAGGATTTTTTTGGGAATTCATCCCTAAGGGGAACATAAAGGGAGTAGGGCGAAACCAGGAAACTGATTCTATGCGTAAATTCTTACCTAAAACTAAGTTGCGGACGTTATCTAGTCTAAGGGCTTGTTGTTTGATCAGTAGTTAAACTAACTAATTGTTAAAATTCAAAAAGGAATTGAAAATTTGACACATTTCCTTGAGATTCCTTCAAATTATGATTCCTTTTTCAAATTTTAACAATTAGTTAGTTTAACTACTGATCAAACAACAGGGCCTTAAAAATAGGTGCCCTTTTCTCTAAATAAGACTTTTTAGCACTTTTTCCCCTTATTGTAAAATCGCATCGTATATGAGTGGCCTGGCTTCAAACTCTGATATCTCCTTGAAAGGTATACGAATTTAACATTTTATTTATCCGACTCATAATGGCAACATTACATTAGTAATTTCTTCCTCATGGTTAATATACACTTAATCGATAATCGTATGTTACTTATTCAGTGGAATGTTTGTAATAGCTTGAATATCGTATATCCGACAGTTTAATGTGGCCCTGCCTTTAGGGTTCCATTGGGAATACTTTTCTTTAAATTAACATCATTTTAACAAATACTAGTCTTCTCGCGACCACGGCTGTTGTAATACAGTTGAAACGTCGTGGTAATTTATAAAGTTTTAGTCGGCTGGGAATATTTTTATTACTAGCTTCTGCTCGCGACTTCGTCATCGTAGATTTTGATCATCGTTTTTCCCTCGCGAAATTAAATTTCGGGATGAAATGTAGCCTACTTATGTGTTATTCCAGAATATAAGCTTATCTCCTTAGACCTTTCCAAATCCGCACGCAGAAACACACACACACACACACAAACTTTTATAAATTTTATAATATTAGTGGGATTTACAAGAAAATTTAAAACGGTTCTGCGACAGCTACTTCCTCCATTCACTTAATGTTAGCAAGACGGTTGATTATGTTGATATGCTTTTTAATTTCCTCGCAACAATCATACAGATGAGATTGCGATTTGATGAAGATACCAACTCTGATATCACTACATAGTATAAAACAAAGTCGCTTCCCGCTGTCTGTCCCTATGTATGCTTAGATCTTTAAAACTACGCAACGGATTTTGATGCGGTTTTTTTTAGTAGATAGAGTGATTCAAGAGGAAGGTTTTTATGTATAATACATTTTGTTTTATGTACGTGTGTTATAGAAAACTCAAATAAACCGAAGCGAAGCGGAGGGCGGGTCGCTAGTTCGCTATATGTGGGCGTTATACTCATTTCCATATACATAATAAAAGACAGAAGTTCACCGGTCTTTAGTACGGTATAATAATGCGCATGGCGTGAATTTTGATTAGTCTATTCCTGAAGGGATCGTTTCAATAACTGATGGTACCTATTTTATACTATAGATATAAAGTTTGTGTTTAGCGAAAATACTTGGTCCCTTAAACTACCCAAGACAGGAAGAGTACATGAAGTTTTCTGTTTTACAGTAATCAAAACGGTATACCCTAATTTGATCGAAAAACAAATGCTATAATTATGTAACCTTTAATTTCATTTGTTATTACTACGAGTATCACATGCTCTAAAATCTAAATGTTATGCGGTCAAAATTCATAATGCTCACACATATATACTAATATTATAAAGCTGAAGAGTTTGTGTGTTTGTTTGCTTGAACGCGCTAGGAACTATTGGTCCGATTTGAAAAAATATTTCAGTGTTAGATAGCCCATTTATCGAGGAAGGCTAAGGCTATGTATCATACTCACATAAACCGAAGGGAAGCGAGGGCGGGTCCCTAGTTTAATATAAATCTTACAAAATTATGATCTACTAGCTGTAACGCGCGTCTTCGTCCACGGAGACAAATAAAACATAGTCTATGTCACTCAAGGTGAATGTAGCATTTCAATGGTGAAAGAATTTTTGAAATCGGTACAGTAGTTTTTGAGTTTATTCATTACAAACATACACACACACAAAAATACAAATCTTTCCTCTTTATTATATTAGTGGAGATAAAACCAATTTATAACACTAGTTTTTTGGAATAAAGGTTTCGAAAATGTAGACATGATAGTCATTATAATGAAGTTTAGAGCAAATGACTAATTATACAGATTCAGATTCAGATTTTATTACTCAATATAACACAATATTACTCAATATAGCATGTGAATTTTGGGACTCGAAAAAAATATCTCTCACTATAGAGCACTTCGTAACTTCAACTCACACTTCTTGACTGATACCCGTTCGTCTAAGTAAGTAAGTCGAACGGACGCAATTGAGCAATCACCGAATACCATAAGTCAACGGTTCGATCTCGAAGCACATCTATCTCATCTGGCGTAATTGCGAGCATTTTGATTTATGGACTTTCTTTACGAGCTTTTACTTCATTTTTAAATTAGATACGGGTCTGTTGTGATAGCTTCATTATTAGGAAAGGCTTTTCAATTTCTTTGTTCCTCTTTTGAATCTTGTCATGTTTCTAGTTGTTTTTTTTTCATGTGATCTATTTTGTCTTTCGATAGTTCAAGCAAGACTTATTCAATCTTTCCTCGGAGTTGATAAACATTTCTCGTTGTCTACTATCTTTCTATATGTTTAATGTTCTTGTATTGTACCAATATACAAGTTTCTGTCAAAAAAATCAGTTTTAGTATAAGCTTTTGCTGCCGACTGTACATTTTTTTGCAACGTCAATATCTCCTTGCGAACACGGTGGGTCTGCGTTAAGTATAGCGGAGATCCTTTTTCCATCTTCCGACTCCATCACCAGAATCAACTTTGCAAGTTAATAAAAAGCGGCCAAGTGCGAGTCGGACTCGCGCATGTAGGGTTCCGTACCACTATATTATTAATTTTCGGTGGAAGTTTGCATGGTAATGTACATCATAATATATTATTTTTACATTTATCATTCCCTTATTTTAGAAGTTACGGGGGGGGGGACACACATTTTTCCACTTTGGAAGAGTCTCTCGCGCAAATTATTCAGTTTAGAAAAAAATTATATTAGAAACCTCAATATCATTTTTGAAGACCTATCCATAGATACCTCACACGAATGGGTTTGATCAAAAAAAAAAATTTGAGTTTCAGTTCTAAGTATGGGGAACCCCAAAAATTTATTGTTCTTTTTCTATTTTTGTATGAAAATCTTAAAGCGGTTCACCGAATACATCTACTTACTTACAAAGTTTCCACAGTATAGCTCTTATAGTTACGGAAAAAAGTGGCTGTGACATACGGACGGACAGACGGACGGACGGACAGACATGACGAATCCATAAGGGTTCCGTTTTTTGCCATTCGGCTACGGAACCCTAAAAAGCTTGTTAAAACGCTACACTTTGTTGTAAATTGTAAACTTTACTCCCCTGTGTGCAGCCACAAGCGGACTTTGTAACATTTTCTCACATACAGATGCTACAATCTACTTGGAATTCTTTAACTTTCAGACACTTTTCGTTTACCTGTCTAGTTCCACCAAATTGCTGTCCTGTGATACCTTGACTTGGTCTTAAAGTACTTTGTAGCAGTAACGGTTTAAATCGACTGCCGTAACGTTAATGTTTTGGGGAAAACGTTATCGTAATGTCCGATGACAACTAAGTAAAAGGAAAAAACGTTTGTTTTGCAGGTAGCCCTCAACCGAGTCATATTTACAGATAGGTCTCTGTATAAAATTGAAATTTGAAACTCTTTTAAGGTATAATATTTCAAATTCTTCTACGGGATTTGAGCCGGTTTAGAAACAATCCGCTTCATTTCTTATCTGAAGTAATTAACTTTCTTTCTCTATAAAGCATTATAAATCACTCTAATCTGGCTGTTGGACATCGCTGTCGTGACGGTCTGGAGAAATTGCCGCAAGTCTAGACTGAGTCATGGCTATTGTTCTTGTTTTGGTGGTGCTGCCACGTTGCTGTAAATTATTCACTAGTGTTTGTTATAGTAACAAGATTAAAGAGTCTAGTAACATTCCAAGGTTAGAGGTTTTTATCTTGTCCATTAAGAATGGTTACGTAGGCAGAAACTTTGCCAGAATGAAACCTATTGTTTGTTAGGGTTTTTTCTAATTCTACGCCAAAATCGTTTTTATAAGAATAACCTGCGCCTCTACTCTAGGCGGTAAAAACCATATCGTTTTTGAACGGTTATGGTATTGTTTTTAACTCTGCTGCCATTACTGTCGAGTAAATAAGAGCTATCAAAACGTTCACAATACGACAACAGGTCAAAAACGATGGGGTTTAGGTACCGCCTAGAACAGAGGCCATGATTGTTCTTTTGACAGTTCACCTGTATCTTTCGTAGTTTCGTTGTTTCCTGCACTGTAACAATATTCTGGCTGTGTGAACAAAGTGCTCAGTAATAGAATTTCATGACCTGACCTAGACAATAAGAATAGCTAGTTAACCTACTTCGGGATATCTCTGTTCTTAGCTTTGTCTAAAGTTGCTTTTGTAAAACTTTAGATATTACTTTTCCACAGCGTCGAGATAATTAACTTTGTAGAAGATAAACGTTATATAAAGTTGAGTTTCCTTGAGGAATTATGGCATAAGCTTGGTTGGCGCTTGGTTTATTGAAATTAATAAATAATGTGGTTGGTTACGTACTTTTTTTCCACTGTGTCTTAACCAGCGGAAGCTTGAACCGCATGCTGCATTCCGTTACCGGTGACAGTCAGGTGTTATCTGTTTTATACCTACATGGTCTCTGGTATAATTTCGTCTTTGATTAAATTTAAACCTATAAGGTTTAGATTAAACGTTTTAGAATAGAAAATATAACTGACACAACCCAATAAGCCTCATTCATGCATATTATAGGTGTTTATCAGGATTTTTTCCATCGTAATAGGTAACCATGTTGATAAATAGAGTCTTATCAAAATCTAACAAAAAATGTAGAAACTTCCGGTGCTCTTAATTAAAATTAAAAATGAAATCAGATTTTTAGTCAGTGCTTCATTGTTTATTCAAAATAAAAACTTTTTTTTTTTTCAAATCTTTTATCTCAGAGTAAACGGTGTGACCGTGACCGCAGACCGGAACTGGTGAGTCAAGCCGTCTTTGTCGTGCGCCAAGAAGCAAGGTGCAATGACGATACGATTTCCATCTAAAAGTATTAAGTTTGCGCCAAGAACTTGATCAGTCTAGATAAATTTGTATTGAAATACGAGTTGAACCTGGCATGTGTTGGACAGTCTGGATACAGAATTAGCACCTTCAACACAATGGAATATGGGAGTTCTGAAGTGTGATGTGCTCTATTTGGTTGCCTATAACAAGGTCAAAGTCGAATTTTCGTTACCAACTGTTTGTTTGATTTGTCCGAAACCCAAGTATAAATGTTTTTTTAGGTTTCTTTCCAAGATATATTTTCTTAGAAAGGAAATCGTAGAGACGTTTCATAACATCTACAACATATTCAAAGATTAAAAAATCTGACTAGATTAAAGGGAAGAGAAACATAGCTTTAGAATCCTCTTAATAGATTCTAAAAAAAACATTTATACTTACGAGGTTTCGGACAAATCAAACAAACAGTTGGTAACGAAAATTCGACCTTGTATTAGGTTACCGCTCTGTGGCGCCGTCTATTTGTATCTTTCCTTTCACATATTTCAGTTATTGATATTATTTCGATATCGACAAGTTATTTAAAGGCTTATCAAACTTTCACGCTCGGTCTATAATGTTGTGGAACTTGTGGAGCCTTTAAAGTCATGTTTTGATTCGATCCATACAACTTTATCTATGAGTACTTCTTCATACGGTCATTCCTGCATTTTTCTATACGTGTTTTGAAGCTAGCCTCCGGTGTCATCTTGTTCAGTCGCTCCACTCAATAGGCCACTATGGACTACATTTTAGTGGCGTTGTCAACCAAAACGTAAAGGGGCTGGCTGGTAGACGATCAAATTTTCACTGCAATTTGTGACCGGCAATTCTGCCTTAATAGCAAAGAAGGCGGCTAATTGCAATGTACTGTCAGCAGCAGAAGTATCTACGGAACCGAAGAGGTCAAATGATCTGCACTCGACTCTATAGTCAAGAGAATACGTCGTGTCTAGATCATTTTACACATGTTAATCTGCTTAGCTACTTTTGATGCTGACTGTAATAGTCGAAGCATTCTATACTCTATTAGTAACAACACCTATGTATCACAAAAAGCAACCTTCTGGTTTGCATTTCTCTCTCACTCGCCCTCATATCCCCTTGTGCCATTCTAACCGACTTACCTGAACCCGAAATACTTTTGAAGACCTCTTGCACTGTGTATCACGTGTTCAGAATACCTGTGGACCTAAGAAATCCCCTTAAGATAACCACGTCTAGTAAACAAGAAGTTTTAGAAGCCATTAACTGGAAACTCGTATATTTTCTCTCGGCAAATTGCACGTTGCTCAACCAGCTAATCCCCGGTCTAGGTTTTTTATACTAACGTAGCTATATCTCTTATTAGATTGGGCTACAGCTACAGAAAGAAGAAAAACGGTTAGACAGTGAAGTCGCGTAGGTAGTTACTTAGCGTTAGATACTTAATTTATGGTATTACTAGCGACCCGCCTTCGCTTCGCTTCGGTTTATGTGAGTTTTCTGTAACACCCGTACATGAAACAGGATTTATTATACATAAAAACCTTCCTCTTGAAACACTCTATCTATTAATAAAAACCGCATTAAAATCCGTTGCGTAGTTTTAAAGATCTAAGCATACATAGGGACAGACAGCGGAAAGCGACTTTGTTTTATACTATGTATTGATACCGCAAGTCCTTGTTTTGACAGCGGTTTTTGGTCTAGCTTGTGGGTACGAAACCAGCGCGGCAGCGGTTCCGGACTCGATCCACGGTCGGAGCAAGTATTTGTGTGATAAGCACGGATATTTGTACCAGACTCTTGCATGTTTTAATTGTTTTTAAGTATTTATTTCTCTATTTAGGAATGTTTATCGCTGCCTAGCCTAGTACCTATTACACTAGCATTCTAGAGCTTACTTTGGGACTTGGTGAATTTGTGTAACAATGTCCCGTGATATTTATTTATTTCTTTAAGTCCGAAGTTGCTTCCCAACCGTTTAATTTTTCCGAAAATTCATAAGTTAGAACTTCACTTTTCTGAACCCATTAAGTTTTCAAAATGTGTAACTAGATGGGTCATTATTTAGAAGTTTGTTCCGAATCACTTTCGAGGGCCCATTTTTGTAGAAGTGGCTGCAGATTTCGATTTCTTATCTGGTTAGGTATCTAAGTTTACCGGAAATCTAACAAATATTCAAAAGCGCCATCAAAATATACGCCAAATTCTTCAAAAATATGTTCACAAAAGGGAGGCGGTTGAAACGCTCAAACAATGACCTAGATACAGAACCTGTAGGTTAGGTTAGGTTGGTTATATGACAAACTAGGAAAGTTTAACGTAACGTTGAAAATACAATACCTTGCCAAAGGCAATATGGTTTTGCTACGTTGAATAGTGGCCCTGAAAAATCAGTTTCTTTGGTCAATAGTCCGCATGCTTGTTGCAATCCATTGCCAGGTTGTTATAATATTTTTGACCCGGGAGCAATTGCAGCGATGCAATGAATTACGAAAAGCATACAGGCAGGCCATCGACCAATAATACTAAGCCTTAAGAGATACGACACGTAGGCGACTAGGCAGCCAGTAAGTTTTTTTTAAATTACGGAGTACATACAAGAGTGAAAACACTTGTCAAAACAAAATTTAATTACTTGATCGTAATACGCATTACGCAAGTGCCACTACTGCCACTGCAGAAAAGACCGTAGGAAATGAAGTGAAAGCCGGGCTCACAAAGATACACTAGTTCATTGTTTACCTTTCATTTTGAATATCAACACACATTGCTTCTGCTGTACTCACAATGTTGACAGTATTATTATCAATATTATCATTGTTATAAACAAGGGTCGGGTTCATCGGCGGTATGTTATAAATATGATTTGAATGAAGTTCTGAATTTTTATAAAGTTCTTAATGTCACACAGCAAAAACTGGGAATTTTGAACGCTTACTAATATTTTGATTCCATTAACATCTAGGCACAAAATTAGAATCATCTGTAGATTCAAAACATAGTTCATCAGTCCGTTCCTCCCTATCCCTCGTCATTTGCGATTACATTGCGAGAATGAGACGGAAATAAGTTCGAAATTGTGGTGGCCGCTGAACTTCCACTACGACTCTTGAATAGAAGCGAAAGGTTTTACTACAACCGTATTGATTTCGCGGGAACCATTGGAGAAAGTTTTCTATTGTTGCTTGAAACAATCTATTTACGGATAGCTATAGATTCAACGTTTCCCAATGGGTTGATCCAATCTGTCCTTTAAATTATAATTTCTTCCTCTTCCTATTCAACAGCAGGGCCCTTGTCGGTGTGCAGTGCTAGTGATGCAATGTCCTCCACTTCTATTTATACATATTTGTCCTACGAAAAATTGATCAACGACGAGGACTGCACTACTCTGTTGAGCAGAACGCAATCGACACCGTCGGATGTGCATCGATTGACCTATTTAATTCTCCCTGAATTAAGTTTTGTTCCTACTTTTTCTACTATTGAGCATGGAGCAGAAAGGAATGAAATTGGTATTATAACGTTTTCTTGTCACACAAGGGAGCAACTCTACAGTTGGTAGCATTATCGAACTTTGCCAAATTGCGTTAATATCTTGCGAAGATTGACGTCCCTAGAGAGATGTCTATTACCAGGAGATGATATCTTTCTAATGGCATAATGATGATGGTAGTATGAATTGATTATTTGTCTATTTGTTCATATCAACCTATTTGTGTCCGTGATCAGTACAGAATATATTGGTAACTAGGTAGTACTTATTACGAAACCTTTTTCTTCCAATTAGATTATTACATTCACCATTGTGCGTCTTATTCTGCCCTCCTTAGAAAAATGGGCGTATGCCTCATAGAACTGCGTATGTATTAGCGACCTTATTTCTTAAGACGGGGGGGTTAAGTTTGCTTTGACTATCAAATGGCTCGTGCGTCCTTCTTATTTAGGAGGGCAGTATTCTAACTGGCCAAACTGCGTAGTTAATGTTATAACTTAATAACCTTCAACGCTTCGCCAAGAGCAAAGTGCTTAACTTTCTTTGACTTTGCTATTCTTCCAATTAATTATTTGACCTCATCTGTAGCAGAAATCCTAACGAACCTGTGTCCAGACTTCGCGGCGCCTCGTCTTGCTATCGATTCTCGTGACCTTGAGCTTTATGTAACTTCTTTTGAAGCTTTTCTAGGATGATACCTCATTTATCCGATTTATTATGTTTTATGCCGTCATGAACATACTGCGGCAATTCTTTTTGCTGCCTAAAGGAGCTCTTTGTTTGTAGAACTCCTTATTTAATGTCATACGTTGAAGATCGCTTGTAATATAATATTATGCTATATGGACTGAAGTACCCGTCGTCTCTCTCTCTCTCTCTTCTTCAACCTGTCGCCACCCAATGCTGAGTGTAGGTCTCTTCTAATGCACGCCATCTCTTTCGATTTTAATATATCACGGACACAAATAGGTTGATATGAACCAATAGATACACATAAATTCATATTACCATCATCATTATTATATTTCGATATTAATCCTTACGTAAATCTCTAGAAAAATTCAACGAATATACTTGGTTACAACTTACAGTCCCCATGCACATATTAACACTAGGTATACAGAGGATAATAAAATCCGTTTTTTTTTAAATCCTTTTCGTGGTCAAAATGAATCGCTTCCATTCAGCCTTTGGCGTTGAATTACCTGTAATGTACCTCCATATGTAATTCATTCTGAATCCAACAATACTGAATTACCTGATCCTTGGTCATGCAATACTCGCATATCTGTTTACAATTGCTAATCTATATCTGTGTGTATATTGATAACATTATTTTAACCCCTGCGGGGCCATGTGCATACTTGCACTACTGCGCATGTAGATGTAGTGGTAGGGAGGGGTGGATTCACCCTCGGTTAACGCGATTGGGATGCTCTAGGGCGGGACAACGTTTTGCAATTCCGCTTTTAATCGACTACATGTTCTAGTTTTTGCCTGTGTAGCTCGGTTGAAAGGTTTAGTTTTTGTTGAGTGACTCGGAGGTTTTTTGATTTGTGACGTAATGGCAATCAACAGTTGGCAAACAACTCTAGACGAAAATGTTGTTAAGTGCATTGTTAAATGACCGACTGTTGATATTATAACACCTAAATAGACTACGACTGTTCAAAGGAATGAGTAGCTCGGCAAAAAAGAGTTGGACGTATTGAACTGACAGGTGGAACTATATTGTCAATTGGCAAACCAACCGCTACAAAAACTTGTAAATTTTGGATAATGTTGTCAAAACCCCTAGTTAACGGTGCACTTATTGAAAGATATCCAAGGTTCTTAAGCAATGGAACTCTGTCGAAAAGAATAATATAATTAATAAAAAAAATGCCGAAATGAAATCTGTTTTCAAATATTCAGTAGCGTATGTACTTATTTACGTTGGGCTTATAAATTAATTCTGTTCTTACAAAATTATACTAAAATAAAAACAACCCTTAGTTTGTTGGGGAAATCCCTTTACCCATAACAACCAGGCCCGGGGAACCCGCAATGGTTATATGGGGCTCGCCTGCTAGGAGCGGCCGGAAACCCCCAAAAAATCCAGCGGTAAAACCTCTAAGGGAGGCGCCACGTGACGTGATCACTTGCGCACTCTGCCATTTCACCTCCACCCCTACAACTTTTGTATAAATTGGTACTTAAATATTCTCTGAAACAAAATAAAATGCTTCACTACCTATCCAAACACGGGAACACCTTAAAATTTAGAATTACTTTTTTCCGATTCACTATATTATATATTCATTTTTCCGAAAGCTATGTTACTCTGGAGCTATTTTAGATTAAATGCATAATTTAATTAAATAAATGCGTAGTTTAGGTTAGGTTTTATTTATAAGCGATAAAAAAAAGTTAAGTCTTCTATTAAAAAATTGCGTTCGGTATTATGAAAATTCGGAATTGTCTCTTTGGAATTATCTAGTGTACCCATCCAAACACCTGTCCAATCTATCGACTCGATGATCCTAATCGAGTGGCGCTCGATGCGTGCGCCGCCCTATTCCACCCCGTCCCAACTCTTCGTGTTAGGTTAGTACGCATCCGACTGCGACCGCGTTCGGACGCTCGCTCACTTTCCACTCGGTATATAAAAAAAAACTATCAAATCGCGTCTCATCCTAAAATCGTGATACCGTCTTATATCACCAGTGCTTCAACAAGTGTCTGGATTACACCTTGGAGGTTAACACATTAACCGGTTTTCTCGCCGGTGATTCACTGTAAAATTTCACGAATTTTCCTCTGGTTACGTATTGGTCTAGTTTATTTATTTGTGTATCGGTTGCCGTGTATTCAATTTGAACGTAATCGCGTGTTTATAAACGAGGTCTTGTATGTTTATGGATCAGTTAACGTTGCTGCGTTACATTTTAACCATTTTATTTCTAAGGTCTTAAAGCCGGTGAAAGTTTAAACGATTTTTTTTTTAATTATTTTCAATTACCGTTGGCATTATCGTTATTGAATTTTTGTTTAATCAAAGCCAATCATGATTAAGAGCATTCTTTTTGCGATAAAGTAATTACCGGATTTCTCCAGAGTCATTAGAATTCCTATCAACGCTTCGATTGTCTCCGGGTATTGATAGAGATCCAATCTTCACACGACGAAAGCCAGTCTATTTATAACAATTTCACTTTTACTTTCGACTCAACTTAATCGATCATTGCACTCAAATTTATCATATCTTATCTAACTTATAGAGGCTATTAAATTTTAAACGACTTCGACCAACTAGGAATCATAGATTTGATCTTATTAATCGTCTTTAACATTACTTCTAGCTTTTAACATGAGATCTATCTCCCCCATTAACATGACAGGCAGTACTATCCAGCATTTTTATTGACGTCCGACATATCAACCAATTTGATACCTTTTTTTAAAAGTAGTACAGTTCCATTCGAATTTCCCAGTTTAATCTTTCCGGTTACATTCGTACCCATTTACGTCAAAGTTATTACTATTCGAGTCCAGTGGGAACAAATGATCGCAGTTATTGCCTTTAAGATATGTATTTAACTTGCTCCTAAATTCGAGGTAGTACTGTTTTTAACATCTCCAAGTCTTACGCTTTCATGGATTGCCTGATTCGTAGTATTCCAAGCAATAACTATCCGAAGCCTGTAAAACCAATAAACGCCAATGAGCTAATACTCTGAATGTTGTTTATCTACCCACTGACCCATTTCCAATCTCCGATCAACCCCCTTCCTACAGCTATCTGTATGTTGAAATTCAAGGAAAGTAACAAGTTTCTCTCAAGTTTTTCTAGTGGCAGTTATTGTTTCAAAATCGTAATATACCTACTCTTTGTCTCAGTCTTCAGGTAAACCAGATTACTCTTCTTATTTCTTTACAATAATCTGATTTTTGGGCTTTTCCACTAAAAACGTGTACCACAATTAATTACTAAAATTAAAGAACTTTAATTTTGACAGTTTTGTGACGAAAGTTAACCATACCTTGCGATCGTCAATGTACCTATATAGCTAATTTTCGTCACAAAACTGACAAAGTTAAAATTTCTTAATTTTAGTCTTTAATTGGGGTACACGTTTTAGTGAAAACGCCCTTTGTTAAAATCGGTTACGATTTAAACAATTTTAATAAATACCTATATAGCTGTAACCTAGTTGATTTTGTTTTGAATGTTGAATGTGTACGGTAATAAACTTATCGTTTATTACCCGTTTATTAAATATCATAATTTGGAATTCTGTTGTTTTATTATGGATGAGGAAACTTCGGGAAAAGAAAACCATACCCTCCTTAAAGTTTTTAATTTGTTTACTTAACCTAGCATTATTTACAGCACGGTTCTAGTCACGAACCTTTGTGTTCCATCGATTTTATGCAAACTGCATTCCCCTCTCGGTTACAAAGAAAACTTGAACATAAACCTCTTTTAGCATCAAAGTGCTCTTTTGCAGGCTTCGTTGCAAAGCCCCTTTCGCTCACTTGAGATTTCCCTCAGGATTTATCTGGACATTTCAAAGGATTTGTGTCAAAACTTCTGCAAGCTTGACCTGCGCGATATCCTGGAAAATTTCGAGCTTCAATTAACATTTCTAAAACTTTAAACATTTGCAGCTTCAAGCAAACCGTTAACGATTAGGTCGCTATTACGCTTATCGTCTAATATAACGGTTATGGTTGGTCCGTTTTCTCGTCTGCAGCGTTCGTTAAGTTCATTGCAATGATAATTCTCGTAATTAGGCCGCTGCATTGCTGTTTGACTCGCTGATTGGACGGTTATCGCGTGATTTCAGACAAGCCACGCATACCTCAAAACGCGCTTCCACATTGTTCATCATGAAAACAAAAATATTGACGCGCTCTGCTTGCTGAAATCGATGAGTGATCAAAATAATTGACTAAATATCGCTATGCTTTTCTTTTATTTGTGCCTATTCGTTTATCTTTATTTTGTTAGCCAAACAAAGATCATTTTCTATTGTTATTTTTCATTCGAACAAAGTATTTATCTTTGCTGAGTGCTTTTTGTCCTTTTATCGCGATCAATGAGTCCCGTCCTAAAATAAACCGGCGATATACTGGTTGCCACGCATTGTTGCGATTCGAACCACGATTCACTTCGTCGTATCATTAGAGAGTAATGAAGTGGAGACAGATTTGTATTCAACATGCCCTTATTTTATTATGACTGGAAGGAGTGTACGGAATTCTGAAATAATTAAAACGTTCTTGTAACTGACTAATTGAATTTTAATTAAACATGACACAAGCATTTTGGAATGAAAACGACCTTTCCCGACGGTTTTTTTTTATATACCTGCTAACGAGAAAAGGTCTTTCTTTAGGCCGCGCTCAGAGTCAGTTAATGACGATGAAGTCGTTCCTTAGTGACGATATTTCATACACAAGTTTGAAAAAGGAGCGAGTTGATAGTCTCTAAAATGTCTTTAATACGGCGGTAATTCTTGCTTTTCTATCTGTGATTTCACAAATCATTGTTGTGTTGCTGGTCTATTTTGAACCTTTACGATATTAATAATTCCGCTTCATTTAAAACATTTCTTGTTATAAGTTTATCTTTGTTGCCAGTCAACAAAATTCAATTACAAATAATTCAGGACTGTGTTCTTCAATATTAAAGCTGAACTCTTCGTAAACCCATTTAAAGTTTATTGTATAAATGTCACGTTTTAAGAAATAAGATTTGTTCATTTAAATTTGTACTCTTAAATTAATTTTGTGATTTAGCACCTGCATAAAACTGGAGGCAGTCAACAATATTTCGGCGCAATGCGGCATTGCTTCAACTGAATTTGTAATAGCCGTCTGCTAGCGCCAGACGAGCGACGGGGTAGCCCCTTCTGTCAATTTTTTTTTAAACTGAAGGCAAAGAATAATATGTGTTTTTGAATAAGTGACATCGTCTCCCTATCCCACAAAATATCTCAGTAAGCGAACGACCACTCTACGTCGCCATAGACTTCAATTAGTTGTAAATAGGGATAGGGAAATATGAGCCAGCATTTTAAATTTATTCTGCAAACATGCACTAAAAAGCATACAGCTCGTACTACACGACACTTATACAGATCTTTCAGACACATTAGTTGACCGTAAGTAGCTGACACACCCACAGACCGAATACACCACCGACCTGCTGGACATACCTAATGTAACATATGAACAAGGGAAATAAACATCATTGATAGGTTTTCCACAGATAAAGTTGACAATATTGTCGACTTGTACACTTCTAAATATGTGGGATGGGGGCCAAAATGTTCAAGTTTAATTCTTTGATAGTCAGATAGTTGATAAAAACGAACAAGGTTTTGAATTGATGACAATGATGACACATAAAACACGTTTTAGAGGCCATAATGCATGTTCTTGCAGTATAACTGTAGACGAACCTACACCACGTACTTGAATTCCTTTCGACGCGACAGTTTCCTCGATTTGATTGATATGATTACACAAAAACAAACAAACCTCGACGATAACGGACGATCCAGGGATCAACGACACTCCTAACGTCGCGTTGCGTAGGAGTCTCTATTTTAACACCCAAGTTTATCCTGCCATCCCACTCTAACACACGCTTAACGGGTATTACTGTCGCACCGCGCGGGAATTGAGCAAGAATTGGCAAGCGGTATATTTTTCCTAATGTTATGTGCCAAAAACTACACGTGGTTGACCTGAGCTAAATAGATAACTTTTGCTTTCTTCTCCGTTAATTTTTCAAGTAAATAATAAAAAATATACTAAAAACGGGTATGATTTACACAACCTGTCTAGACTCTTGTTGTTTTAAACCGAAGCAAAATATTTGCTTTCCATCGTTTCAAATATTTCCCCAATAAATATAAAAGGATCCTGTCCTTTGTCTACAATGCAAACAAGGCTTTCGATTTCATTTGTAAGCAATCCTATTGTGTCAACAGTATGTCAAGTATTATTAACTGACCGAGTCTTTCTATTGAAATAACATAGCCATTACCTAAAATGTATGTATTTTTTTGCTATAATGCTGTCTGATTTGTTTCTTTTGTTTGACGACAGTATCCTTGGTTTCGTTTTCATTTCGACCCAAATCTTCTAGGTTTTCTCCGGTCTAATCTAGAGCACTGTTTAATGCTAACCTCTATCGCGATGATCCTTGGCACGCTCGACAGTCCCGGTTCCAATTCGCGTGACCTGAATGCAGTCCCAATCTTGTCAACGGGCTGACTCCGGAAAAGACGTTGGTTCAAATTGCTATGCGGAATTTTCATTATAAGAAGCCGTAAGGTCTAGCAGATGTACGTAAAAAATATAAAATACGACGGTTGGAATTCTCCGAAAGCGTCCAGTGTTTTAGGACGCAATAAAGCATTTCAAAGAACTCTTATCATGTAGCAGCCGGCTAGTATATTCTTCATCTTGTAAATAGACCTTCGCCGTGTCACGCCCGAGAATGCTTACTCGTTACGTCACCTGGTTAGACCAATGCGTATAAAAAGTTACACAATTTGTACACACTTGGATCATAAGTATCACAACATGTGTTGTCCTCCAAGGTCGGTCGTTTCGTGACCGGCGTCTATTTCAACGATCTACTCCATTTCAGTGCCGTTGTTATCATTTTTATACCTTTTTAATTAAGTGAGTGTATTTGTGAAAAGATAAGCATCTAGTGATGGCTGATCAGTGAAATGGATATTTGTTAAATCAACGTTTGATAATGTCGAAGACTCTCAACGCATATAGAATGTAAGTATGAAAACAACTTTACAGGAATTTAAACAAAGTTTGTATTGTTTTCTGTGAGAATTAATATTTGATAAAAGGTTTTTACCGGGTGCGAATCGAAGATGTTACCCGTTGAGGACAAAAGTTATTTTAAATATCTCATAATCATTAGAACCTTTCAGGAGGTTCTCCACGCCTATTTAAGGAGTCCCAAAAGGCAACCCAAAATGGCGGAAACATTTTCTACTTAATTGATCACACGATAGGGGCAGCTTTACACATTCCGTGCCCAAGATAACTACTTTTGTATGGATATGTAAACCTGCCCCTAATGCGTAAAAGGGGGTGAGCAAATGTTAACTTTGTATCGAACTGTATGCCGTCCTTGACCGGTCATTTGGAATCGAGTTGGGTTGCTAATTCTATGACGCAAAGATCTAGGTTGGCTTCAGTATTGACGTACTTTAGTAGCAACGTAAACTGCCAACTTGTTACGGTTATTATATATTCATAGCTAGCCAGTCGTCCCTGGTCCTACGTTATGATTATGAGACCCGTAATGACTTGTGGAATGTCTCGTCATTAGTCTACAATGTCGCTGGCGATGGTAAACGTAATGGACTGCGAGATTTTATCATCCGTCATTATTTAAAGATGGTAGGCGTTCCCTTTTCATTAGGGTTTGGTTATGTTATGAATAAGGGAGACCGAGTCTTTTAATAAACTCTAGAATCATATAACTTTTTTTCATACCGGTTCTGCACGAAATTGTAAAAGGATGTTCTAATTCAGTTAAAGTTCCCCAAGTCAAAATTCTCGTTAAATTGATCTTCACTTCTTCAACCGTAATAATGAAATGCCTCTGAGCCCTTCAAGGTTGAATTCGCTAACAAGACTGAGAGCCGGCATTTTCCCCGGATGAAGGCTCGGGTTCAAGGATACGTGGCATTTGCTCAAGGACGAAGCTATCAAGGACATATCGTTTTATTCGAAGGTGAAAAAGTGATTAAAATGGATGCCTTTCAACAAAACTTCTTTGTTTATTTCATCAGCGTCTTTCTCAAAGTGATATATTATGCAAATTCGATTTGGGACTGCACTTTAAATATTACATCTAATTTTTATTGTCATTTGGAAAGGATGGATGAAAGAAGATTGACGAAAGAGATATACAGATCGAAAGTGAGTGGACGGGTCGGAAGGGGCCGCCCTAGGCGTGCTTTTTCGAGTCAAATCGGAGAAATACTGGAAAAGGCCCGAATCTTAAGTACCCGAAACCGACGTGCGTGTATGACTCGATGTATGAATGTGGAAGAAGCGAAAGAAATTTGTCAAGATCGTAGCAAGTGGAAAGAAGTGGTCTCTGCCTACCCCTCTGGGAAAGAGGCGTGATTTAATGTATGTATGTATGTAATTTTCACAAAGTTAAATTGTTGAACCAAAACAATTGTACGTAAAATTGTCGTGATGTAAGTTTTTGCCACTCAAATTTCCAAGTAAAAACTATATTCTGAATGAAACCCTCACTTAGTGCTCCTATCCATCATAACCTGACGGATCGTGATGCTCGTCCTGAAATAGACCGAACGGTCCTCCATATCCTCGGCTCTGTAATTTTTAATGCGCCAGCCTGGTCGGCGCTTTGTCTAGACGCATCGATTGAGCTGCTTTGTCAACGATTTAATTTCATTAGGGATATCCTTTTACGATGATTCAGTGCGGACATGAATCGTTTGCCCGCTCGTTTGTGATTCATTGGTTTGCAGAATTAGTTAATAATGATTGGGAATTGATTACACACTCAATTTGTTACCAATACGTGATACCAGTCATTGTAATTATAATTTACAAAACTTAAACAGAGAAGCTTGTGTGGTGGTGGTATCAATCTTTATATAGGTATAATCTTCGTAGGCTGTGCGCCTGTTGCTAAAACATGTTTTCTGAATTTGACTCACGTTTACAATCTTGAAAAATTCATTGTAATCCGTTTAATATTGTATACGATATACCTTTTTCTAACTTTGTTTTCTCTGGCACATGTCCAACCTCCCTTATTCAGGAAATCCACAAAAAGTGAACCTCCCTACTGGAAACCTCGTTTTTCATTGCCTTTTCAGGAGTTTTAAAATTTATTTTGTCTGCGTCTCGCCGGGGGTAATGTTTGTTCTGTAATTACTTAGTCTGACGTGATGTTTTTTAAATTTCTCTCTCGGGTTCAAATAAACTCAATTCGTCTACGTAAAGTTTTCTTTGTTATCTTCTTGTCGCACAAATTGTAACACTTGTCCCTGGCAGATTGTTAATCGTCCGATTAACGTTAAGACAAAATCTGTTTAATCGCAGGACTTTTCTACTTATAGATAATTATCTCATATCTTCCGCGATGCATCGTATAAAGGAAAAAACGAATACATTTCTACTTTCTCATACAAAGTACTAGTATGTAGAAAAAAACGTAGTGCATTAAAGTATCATATTTCAGCGGAAACTCTTGGCTGGAACATGCAGCGCGGGAGGGTTGTCGCCCCTGGTTGCCATGCCAACCGGTATTTTATGCGTTTCACGTCGCCCCCTCAAGAGGGTTGGGTTCCACAAGGTTATACCGAATACAGCCTGTATTAGATGACTTCAGCATCCGGTGTCTTTGGTTTGATCTTTTATCGATACAAGGTTTTTCGTGTTCCTCTTGGAAACACACCTCGTCTTTGTTACTTTTGGCGTTGTTTTTATAATGCTGTTTTAATAGATTCCATGATCTGTCTATAGTGCAGTTTATTTAACCTGTTGAATAAGTAACAGTGAATTAATGTATCATTATCATTTTAACCGAAGGACGTCCATAGTTGGACATGATTATATTCCCAAGAATGAAATCGAAGTAAATCTGGGTTAGAACGGGTTGTAGTTCTAATTCTACATTTCACTAAAGAATGTATCCTTTCGTTGATTACTTTTCCAATAGTCCTATGCGTGTGATTGTGAATAAATTAAGAATAAACTCCTATACATTTGGTACTACAGAGAATATTGACCCGGCATTGTTACGCGCTATATAAATATTTTCCATTGTCGCGTGCCTTATCGACCGGTTACGATAAAGAATTTACTTAAATTAAATACTTCTTTTTACTTTTTAAGTGGAACTAATCCCTTAGTTGAAATCACTTTCACTATAAAGTGGATACATGTTAATTAATGGTAATCTTCTGCTTAGCATCTTGTGGCGTAATCTCGTTAGTATAGCTTGTAGGTCTCGTTCTTACAAAGTGTTCAAGTGTCTTATCAACTTATTTCTCATATTATAATTATCTTCTGAATAATTGCCTCATTTATATTGGCCGTGTTATTCTCCTGGGATATTCTAGTCTTGTTTTTGTCATAACATTTCCATATTTATAGTGTGTTAAACTACATAGCCGAGAAAAAAACCTGTTTGAAACCAGTATGTCAACTCGATTCACCTGTCGTCAATGTATATTGACTGGTTTTTCTGAAACAACTGCTAATTTATCTTCCGTATGAATTTTAACTTCAATGCCGTTCAAGACAGCTGCTGCAATCTTGAATTTAACTTTTTCTGCAATCACTTTCTTTCTTCAAGGTTTATGTGTTGTCTAATATATTGTATTAGTAATACTTGATAGGCATTGAAGAAAATTGAAACGAACTGGCTCGATCGGCACACTTTAGTAGCCACATATTTTGAAGTATATCTTTATCATTATTTATCATCGGTAGTAGTATAAACGTCTAGATTTGCTTATCATAAGCTTATCAGTTTCGTTGCTGCTTAAAAGAATTCCTAAAGAAGTATCCCTTTGTAGTATAACTTGTCCCCATTGAGCAAAGATATCTCACCGATTAAAATTATTCAAATTTTAGCTTTCTTGCCGGGCAGGTTAAAATTATTATTATTTCATTTATTCGAAATTAAGTACAAGCACATTGATTAAAAAAATAGTTTCCTTAAAAAATTAAAACTGTGCCGAACAGTAAGATCGGCTAAAATTATGTTAAAACTTTGCTCTGTCTAGATTATCTAGAACATACTAACTAATACAATGTTGTGAATGTCAGGTGAATTAGGAATTCAAGGAGCAAGTTGTAATACCAAAGTTTTAGCTGTATCTCAGGAGTTGGTTCCCCGTTCGACACTAAGTCCTAGTGCATACTCAACTCCACACATTCTCCAGAGCCTCATAAAGGCGTAAAGTAGCTCATAATATGCTCGCCAAAATTCATTATTACTGTTGCAGCTCCACCACACATTAGAAAGGCAAAATTGTTGGTAAAAGGCAAGCAATGAGTCTTAACTAACTCAAATAACTAGAGAGTTACGACTCAAAACTGCGTTAAAATCCATTTAGTTTAAAAAATCTAAGCGAACAGGCGGCAGAAGCGTCTTCATTTTATACTATAAAAAGATTTCATTGTAGTAAGATAGTTTCAAAGACACAGGCGTATACAAAAAATAAGATTTTCCTAACAATAATGTTACCACACAAATTCATTTTTCTCGTTAAATATTTCATTTTCCGTAATTTCGCTCTCTTTGCCCCAAATTACAACATTCTTAGTCTGGTCTGGTAATATTCCCTTAACGTGCTCTGCATACATCTTTGAAATTACAAACATAAATGATTAAAATTCCTGGGTTACTTCGTCTAGTTTTCACCTACAATGCTTGTACAAACTTCGTTGCCATCCAAAACGTATTACGTTTTTATTTGGATGTTTATATTATATATGCAAACAGCCTTGATGAATTAGGTAGGTATAACCGTTATAGCACGCGCAAAAATTGTAAATAAAGAAGCAAATAGAATACCGATAAGATCGGCAGACCAAAAGGCGCGCAGGAAACTCTATTAACCCAAATACAAAAAACCGTTTGCATATTTATGACCACTGGCCAAATATGATCACGTAGGAATTGTTTAGTTGCGTGTTGTGAATCCAAAGTACCAGGACTTCAGGGATAGGATGGACATCGATTTGTCGTTTGTGGTCGCTCTTCCCACGGTATCGCGCGTATTGCCACACCTTCGACTCTTTCACAACATCCATTTCCACTTATTTAGGAAGCGTTGAAACCGGGTGTGGTATTCGTCACTTCCTGCACTAGTCTTTCTAGTTAAAAGAACTTTAAATTTGATATAATATTATCAAGAATGAAGAACGATTGATATTATAATGTCTGTATCTGATGTATCCATCCCTGCGGCTATATATTATTTTTGTCAATAAATAGATACTACGTTACTGGGGCCTCTATTCTAGTCGTATTGTTTCTAAGTCGGCCGCCATTACTGTCAAGTAAATAAGAGCTATCAAAACAATGACAATACGATAACAGGTCAAAGACGATATGGTTTTACCGCCTAGAGTCTCGGCCCTGGTAAAACAAAAAATACAAGAACTTGTGGCTTCTTGATAAATCACAGATTTAAAATTAAAGGTACCATTATATCGTCAACGTTAATATGGTCCTTACTTAATATATCGTTTATTATAATTAGATACTTACGTTATTTATTCGTAATACGCGTTTTTGCGTGCTGCATTGTTTTTCATTATATGTCTCTCTTAACGTTCATAATCCAAATTCCGCCATAGCTACTTTCAGTAGCTACATCAAGACACGGAAATTGGCCAATCACGACTTGATTACTGTTTTTTATGTAACATGTGTGTGTTAACTTCTGTAACGTTATCACATTGGTATGCCAATTGTGTATGTATATGCTTTAAGTACGTTGAGAACGTGAAACATCCATAATAAAACTTTTTATGATAAACAATATGCCACTGAAAGTATCGAGTTTGAATTGAGTTCAAAATACTTGTTGACAAGCCCGTTAGCAGTGCAGAAATTTCAACAGTATAATAATATTTTTATTAGCAATAAAAATAAGTCTTAAGAAAAGTTTTACCACTATTGTTGAACCAGACTTTCACATCGATAAACTTCATCTTAGATCGACGTCTGTTCCCGACTTTCTCCTCACTTAATAAGGGAAATTTACAAAGTAATTCAGCATCAATCATGCTTTTAAATCTCTTTTGACCCTTTGAAATCCTGTCACTATCGTGTTTGATTTCTGTACAATGTTAAAATCAATGCTTGCACTCTGTGTCGAGTCATCGACTGACATTCCACTAACAATTGAAGTCTTCTTTGTTGTGTCAGTGATGTGATGAGTAATAGATATTGTGTGTGCATTGAAATCCCTTGATGCGAATGTTGCAGAATGAAAGTGAATGTCTGTTGTTTGTGATTACTCGTTTTGAAAAGTTGTAGTGTGCAATGGGCGTAGCACTTAATTGTTTTTGTTTTATTGGACACTTCCGAATCTTACTTTTCCCGGGATTAACTTGTACATGTTAATAAGAGGTGGTTTTTTGATACACAGTCATTGTGAATAAAGAGTACGAGATATTAAAATAAAAAAACAGTCAAGTGTGAGTTGGGATCGCGCACCGAAGGTTTCGTGCAACCGCAGTAGGTAGGTTATATTCGGATTTGAATTCGATTTCGAATCGAAACAGCCCAACCCCAATTCTCATTTGACCATTTTTAGTGGGAACTTGTCGTTTTCCATCAGAAATTGTAATATAATCGTACCAAATTGGACGCTTGTAGATTTAACCGTACTTATAAAACAACAAAAAAAATTAAAAAATTAAAATTTATGAGAACCCTCTTTATTATTTAACTTTTTATTTTATTTGTTAGCAAATCCGTCGTAATTACACATTCTGAAAAAAAACCCGTCTCATCTATTACGGATCAAAAAATAAAGACCGGACCGGACGGACTGACGGACGGACAGCGTAGGCATATTAATAGGGTTCCGTTGGGCTGCCTTCCGGTACGGAACCCTAAAAAGAACTTGTTTTATAAATAAAGTGCCTTAATTTAATTGGTTTGGTATTGTTAATAAATATAAAATGGGACCAACTAGTGAACTTGGCTCAAATCTGCGTGCAGCATGAATGGCATAAATACTCGGTACAATCGCGCATCTGCCTCGATAAAACGACAGAATTATTGCTAAACTCCTGCGCAGTATGCTGATTGATGATTCACAAACACACGACGACTATTTGTAATATGCTTGTTGTATTAACATACTTATTATTTGACAGCTTGTGCAATTGAGTCTTAAAAAATACAATAAGTATAAAAACAAATGACCAAGGTTAATGAATAACCTCGTTTTTAAACTCAATTAATGATTAGATATTTATTTAATAGGCTTTTTATGTTACTGTTAGTGTATATACTATTATTACCAAATTTTGGAAAGAGGAAAATGTCTTGGTACTATTTTTTTACATGTCAGTAAAAAGTGTTAAATAATTCAATAGATGAGATAAAACTATATACAAACGGTATCTTGACTGTTATCTGCGCGTGATATATCGATGAATATACTTATGTAAGCAGGGCCTCTATTGGCATTATACAAATAAGTGAAAACCGAGCTGAAGTTAGACAATTCAATCTGAAATGTTTATAATTCTCTACGATGTTCAATCAACTGACGATATATAATTTAAAGCTGAGAATCCACTGTTAGGGTATTTATCAATTTTATTTATATACTAGAGAAAGCCCGCGACTTCGGAAAATCATTTCTTAGTGCTCACTCACATCATGAAAGGAACAGCTGTACCAAATTTCAAGTTTCTAGGTACACTAGGTTCCGCTGTGCGTTGATATATTATAAGTCAGTCAGGTTTACCTTTTATATAATTTGCCGTTTTTTGACGCTCGAGCCGTTCGCGTAAATGCACGGGATTAAGGTCATAAACCTGTTTCTCGTTAATTTTCGCTCGGAAACGCAGGAAGGATAATTGTAACAATTAACAAATCTGATTAAATCTAAGTGGTGAAAGGCGAGTGCGAACTAGGCCGCGTCTTCGGTTAAATCAATCGTCTAACGAATGACTCATTTATAATGGTAATTTTATGTCATCATATCGCGTTTATCGCGAACGATAATGTATGTAGATGTTGTTGGTTTCATCCAGACGGCCTCTATTCAACACGGTAAAAAGCATATTTTTGACCTGTTATTTTATTGTCAACGTTTTGATAGCTCTTATTTACTTGACAGTAATGGCGGCCGAATTAAAAACTATACCATATTTCGATTTTACCGCCTAGAATTGAGGCGTAGGCCTTTTGATCCATTCTGTGAATTTATTTTTATGTATGTTGTACAGTCAAAAGCTTAAATATCTGTACAGACACGCAACAAATGCGAAAATAACACTTTTCGAGTCCAATATGTTCTTAACAACAAATGAATTCTAACAACAGTCTGTTTGTGCATAATGAGGTTACAGTATTAACAACAAGTTTTTTAGACTGGTGGTAATTCTGCAGCTCTCCCTCCCCCACTCTGGACATGAAAGCGTGAGTGTATGTATGTAACTATACCAAATTCCAACTTTGTGGTACCAAGAGTTTCTGAGTTTAACCGCGGACAGACAGACAGGCGGACATGGCGAAACTGTAAGGGTTCCTAGTTTGACTAACTGAGGTTTCTTGCGGTGCTTCTTCTCCGCAATGATTCTTGTCCGAAGCGCTAGTAGATTCACTCCATATTAGGTACTTATATAGATGGAAAAGACGGCTCATGTGGCCAATTTTCTAAATTGAATTTTGACAATACTCTGGTAAACATCTTAGCTTGATTGTGCAAAATGTGGTTACAGAATTATCAAATTTTTTTAGGGTTGTTGGTAATTCTGTAGCTCTGCCTACCGCGGGTTTGCGGGTGGTAGGACCTTGTGCAGGGTCCGTCCGGATCGCTACCACCATTTTATCCATTAACCTACCGCCAAACAGCAGTGTTCGCATTGATTGTGTTCCGGTTTGGGGATAAGACAGCCGGTGAAATGACTAGCATAGAGGCATTCCACCTTAGTCCTCAGGGTTGGCAACGCATTTGCAGTCTTAGGATTGCTTTGCAGTCTTGTGAATGCGAATGTATGGGTCACAGTTTCCACTTACCATCAGGTGGCCTGTGTGATCGTTTGTCTTCTCTATGCCATAAAAAAAAAAAAAAACCTCACTCTGGGAATGAAGGCGTGAGTTTATGTACGTTTGTACGTATGTTTTGAACCCTAATAAGCAAGCCTTTCGTTGAGCATACAGCATAACTAACAACATCTCTCTTCGTTTCCAGAAAGAAGATCGAATCCCTCGGCAGGATGACGGCGATGTCGCAGGAGGAGATGGTGGCCGGCGCGCGCACGGTGGCGGCGGGGCTGGAGGCGCTGCGCGCGGAGCACGCGCAGCTGCTGGCGGGGCTCGCGGCCAACACGGGCCACGAGTACGAGAAGGCCTCGCTGGTGCGCAAGAGCATCGACGCCATCGAGCTTGGCATTGGGGAGGCACAGGTAATTACCATTTTTTTCTTGAAAGGTGAGCTGTCTGACTTATACACGGTGATTTTTTTTTTGGTGATCAGGAACCAATTTTTCTAATTCAGTTATTAATGGCGATCACGTTTAAGTCGCAGTTACATGAAACAAAACTTATTTTTTTATGTAACAAATATATTTTGAAACTAACTTTTAACTGAAATTAATTGTCACCCTACTAATTGTTTAGTCTATGAGTTAACAACACTTAACTGATAAGTTCATTGGCGTAATATCTGTCAAATTTCCCGCCAAAGCGATGGCACTTGACGTATCTACTACACTTCAATAATTAATGTAGGGTGTCCATGTATCAAGTGGTGATTGGTTTTATCAATATCATTAACTTAAATAAATTAAACAGTGAGTTAATTGTTTGAAACATCCTCCATTAAATTCCATTTTAGTTGATTATTAATAATTTTCAACTCCTGATCACCGATAAAAAATCACCGTGTATAACTTGGGTGTGTCTATGGGACCAGTTTCATTGGTTTATAGTTCGCATGCTTGAAGAAATCCATTGAAGAGTTATTTTAACATTGCGGTGGAAGGTATAGCCACAGTCTATAAACCAATACAGTCGTTCGACGAAGCCGTCTAGACAGGGCAATCGTGCGGGGTGTGAGGGGCGAGGGGCGGGTAGGGCGAGCCCGAGCTGCATACGTCGCCATTGTTAGTAGCTCGGGACATATCTTTCAGGGCTACTGCGTGTCGTGTGTTGTATTTTGATGTGTTTAGAATAAAAAATGGTGCATACGACATGTGCTGTGCGAGAATGCAATTCATCATCTCGCACAAATAAAGATCTGCGATATTATCAATTTCCACACTCAGAAGAAAGGTAAATATATTATTTTATAGTGCTTAATTTACAACATTTTTGTCATGTCATGCCAACGTAAACAAAATGGCGGATGTAAAAGCGTGACGCCTGCCAGCAAAAATTTAAACTTTTCTCAAACAAAAAAATTACATCCATTTTCAAATTTAAAATGGCGGACATGACTTTTATAAATAATAATGGGGGTGCTGATTACGAAAAAGATATCCATGTTGAAATCAAAGATGGCGGACGTAATTTTTTCTTAAAAATCGATATGGGTGTCATCTTCGAGGTTCCTCGGGGTGCCGATTACGAAAATGACATTATTTTTGGAATCCAAGATGGCGGACGTTTTTTTTTTTAAATATAATGATATGGGTGTCATTTTCGAGGTTCCTCGGGGTGCTGATTACGAAAATGACATCCATATTGAAATCCAAGATGGTGAACATAATTTCTTTAAACAAAATTGTATGGGTGTTTGAATCTAAAATCATACCTAACTTAGGTATGATTTATGGCGGAACAAAGAAACGTACATACATACTTTAAACCTAAAACCATTACCCTCTTTTTTTGGGCAGTTTTGTAGTTTGTGACAACCCTAGGTAACTACTGTGGCCTTGTACGGCGTCGGCATTTACGCAAACATCAAAGGCGTCGGCCCACTGTTAGTTACTCTTTACACTGTGGTATAGCAGTGGCGCAATGTACCACTATAAGCTATTGGTCAATGAAATTGAGCCTGAACACTGAGGAAGGATAAGAAGGTGGAAAGTCACCCAGATACTCTCTGCACAACGTTCTTCCACCATTTAAACTTGACCCATACGATCTTACTAGTAAATGGTTAAATTAAAAAGATGATGATGTGGAAATCATTTGATTATTTCAACACACGTCAACAAACTACGATAAGAAACTAAGCTGAGCTTGTATTTGAGACCCTTTTTTAGTGCAATACGTCCTAAGTAAATAAGTCATAAAAAACTGACATCTCATCTTGACCTCGTCTCGACCCATAAATCGACTCGATTAATACTCGTAGATGACAGTCATGACGCAGTGACAATAGAAACGACAAAATGAATTCCGTGACAGGTCGACTTTGAGCTACTTATGCTCAAGGACAAAAGTGAAGAACATCACGCACACCAAAATGAATTCGGAAAACTTTAGCACACGATAAGATAAGATAAGCTCAATCAACACGTTACATCGTAATGCATTTTTAATAAACAAATATTGTCTCAACTAACCCAATTACATATACAAGCACTCTATCTGCATCTGTATCCTTACCATGAGTAGCAATTCCTGTACTCGCTAGCGAGTCGAATGCCCTATCCTTCACTGTATAGTTAAAGAGTGCGAGGGACAGAGCATTCGACTCGCTAGCGAGTACGGTAATTGTAACTCATGGTGAGGATACAAGTGTAGAGTTACAAGTCATGGTCCATCACGTGTGAAAAAGAACGTGCAGTGTACCGGTTTCATTCACGTTGTTGTATTGATGGCATCGGGTTTTGAGGTTTGCGGTGAAGGCATTTGAATAAATGTTTAAAAAAGAATAACGGAATAAATAATCTCAAATGGAACTAGTCCCAAACTAAGCTCTGGACTTGTACGATGGGTACTAGACAACGATAAAAGTCGTGGATAGAAGCTAGTATATAATGAAGGACCACGTCTCGGTCGTTTCCTAATCTTTGTTCAGGTACTCACGTCGTTTTAATATAAGAAACAAGCTCGCTTCTTAAAAATCGCGTTTAGTGAAACAACGACTGCTGACTACTAATAAAATACCATATTAAGGATAGAAGAAATGGTTACGTATCAGAGCGCCTAAAATTAATAAGCCTAATGTATCATAATACCTAAAAGTTCATAATACGTAATGGTCTTTTTTACAGAAACCGAAAACATACCAGGATTTTTTAAAAGGCCATGTAATTAATAAGCATCGGAGTTTTTGTCGCACGGTAAGACTAATAGCAAGCTATGGAGTCGTCATTTGCCATAAATCTAAACTCTTATTCATATTCATACTCATTTATTTATTTAATTATTTTTTTAGGTTTTTTTTATAATCAAGGACAACAACGTTGACGAGTTTAGAAACGGTTGTTTAATATTATATTTGGAAAATAAATACCTATTACAATAAAAAATAATTTCTATTTTTATACTGATTTAATTACGAAAATTTATAAACAAACAAAAGATACATTTAAACACGGCAGAAGTGAATGTTTTAGTCCACACTAGTGGCGAATTACCTATTCGCAGGTGTATAGTGCAAGTTATGAATTTATAATCTAATAGATATTTTTTTATGGTATTATGAACTTTTAGTGATGGTACATTAGGCTTATTAATTTTAGGCGCTCTGATACGTAACCGAAGAAATAGATCAATCGGATTTCACAAGAATATTCCCTCAAACATTTCAATTAGCACATAAAATAAACCACCGTTCCTTTGAAATTCCTTTGCGTCTGAAAGCCCCTAGGGTGTAACATGCCCTCATTGCTTCTAAGGACTGCAAAGCATCATTTAGGTCGCCCGCTCGCCGCCGCGGGGTGTTGTGAGAAGGCTTTTGAGAATTTCCACCGCGCGGTGTAATTTCAAATAGAGGCTGTGTATGTTGACGGTATAAAAGTCGGAGTAAAGCACCACCAACATAAAAAAAATGAAAATGTCAATAATAAAAAAAACGATCTTTTTTTATGAAACGGAAGACAAAGATACTGTCAGTTGCGAGTGCAAGTGTGACAGCGATAAACAGACGAACGCAACGCTATTATGACGCTGGGAGTATTGTACATACGCTTTATTGTGTTAAAGTACTGTTTAGGGAAAGGAATGAGACTTTTCGTTACGACTTATTGGATTGCGTCGGGACAACGCAATACCACGTAAGAAACAAATTTAATACGGTGTAAAAAATGATAACGTTTCGTAATTACGCATTATAATACCTTATTTCCCTTATTTTTACTCGTTACTGCTCAATATCCGATACTTCAATCGATCAATTATCAAATTTAAGGCTCATTAAAAGAGCCTGTTTTACATTTAAAAGCTTGTAAAAAAGCACTACTTAACCGCACGCCAGACTAATTACAAAAACATCTTTTGTCTGCACCCTTCTCGCTAAACAGCTGACGCTTGCATGGGGGAGCAAAACGAAGTTGCCTTAAGTGATGTGCGCCTGAGCCTCCTCGTGAGGGTGATGACGTATGACGTGGTCCAAGTTTGACGCTGAAGGCATTGTTAATAGATCCAGCAAATGTCATGTCAATGTGGGGTTCATCTATACTAATATTATAAAGCTGAAGAGTTTGTTTGTTTGTTTGTTTGCTTGAACGCGCTAATCTCAGAAACTACTGGTCCAATTTGAAAAAATATTTCAGTGTTAGATAACCCATTTATCGAGGAAGGCTATAGGCTATATATCATATTCGTTCACATTACCCGAAGCGAAGCGAGGGCGGGTCCCCCTCGCTAAAATCTAGACTAATATTTTAAAGAGGAAAGATTTGATTGTTTGTTCGTTTGAATTGATTAGACTCCAAAGCTACTGGACCGATTGAAAAAATATTTCACCTTTAGAATACTACATTATCCCTGACGAACATAGGCTATGTTTTATTTTACTGCGTGGACGGAGTCCCTGGCAGTATAATATAAGCAAGGGCTTATCGACCTAAACTTGAAGCATGTTCATTCACGCGTGAGTGAGATTGGAATACGTAAGTTTAGGTTAATAAGCACCACCTTTTCCGACTCCAAATTAGAGGGGAAGCTCTGGCTCTTTTTGTGCAAAAAATTGTCTGGATTATTTAAGATTAGCGGCCCGTCCCGAATAATAAACATGTCCATTTCCATCTGGAATAATGTTCCTTTCAAAAAATGAAAGATTTTATTACTCTCCACTTCTACTTAAACGAACTTACAAAATCCACTCGCTCTCTTTGTAATATTAGTATAAAGATAGGATAAACCCACCAAACCACACCACCACCAACCAAACCAAATTGTTATATTTAGGTATATTATCGGAAATGCAATTGGAATGTGTAAATAAAATCGAAATTAAATATTAGGTCATATTATCATAACAGAAAACATAATATTATTTAATCATTTAGATTTAGATTAGATTTATTTATTTCATAATATAAAAAAAAAAAAAAAAAAAAAAAAAAAAAAAAAAAAATAATAATAATAATAAATAGAAAATTAGATAAATAATACAAATCGATTACGCTTCTTACAAAGTGACAGCTACGGGCACTAATCTCTAGAACCGGCCCAACGTGTTTCAGACCGGCTAGAACATCCGAAACATGTGTGTTTATTTTGTTCGTATATAACTCGCGGTAGTTTAAATAGTGATTTCATGACTTTTTTCACAGCTTCAATGAAAGCTGATTCATGTAACAAACAGTTGAGAAAAAACATTTTTGGATAGCTATAAAAATAACAGATTGGTTCCTATCGTAGTAAAACAGGATTTAACAAGGAGTTTATATGACCGACCTGTTACACGACGTCACTGCGAATATATAATAGAATAGAAAATATTTATTCAACGCACACATAAGAAAGAAAACAATGTAAAAGAAAATAAATTAAAAAAGGAAGACATTACGTTGAATAGGGCCCCTTTCAGCATTGTGCCGCAGTGGAACTGATATCGAATCTCTCTGTCTAATTACCAGTTTAAAACGCTTGTATGATCCGTATTTAATAACCGATTTTACTTTTGATTATCTCTTTCACAGTATTTTTTTATTTGGTTGAGAAATGCGATAAAAAATATTAGAGGTTCCATAACTTGCGCCAAACGCAGCTACTGTTCTTGACTTGCAGAGAGCTGGTCGAGCGTGGGAATTCTTTTGTTTATTCTGTACAATGTTATGATAGTTTTTTTTTTAAAATTTACTAGTCTGTCAAAAATAATAATTGAATAAAATTTACATACGATAAAGTAGAACAAGATAGCTTTTCTTATCTAACAGAGTAATACTAATTATGTTGTTAATAAGTTAATTACAGTCATTTAAGATTAACTATATGTAATAAGTCAATAATATGATTATAATAACATTGTTAACTTATGATTGTTATACCCCAGGAATACGTAATGGGCTTTCACCGTGTTTGAAGCAATCTAGATCTGTCGGTTAGTTAAAGGTCTTAAGTTATGGCTAGATCAACAAAATGAGTCTGTGTGTTGATCCTTAGCTATACAGGGTGGGGCCTGTAACTAAAGCAAAAAAATAAAACGTAGATTCTACTCCTCAAACTAGACAACTATTGTTTAGCAACTTTTTAAAATCATAAAGTTTTTAGATTGTTCTTTTTTCAAACAAAGTAAATAGTATTTTCAATGTACTTAAAACTCCGTCTAATTGACATCGCCTGTCAGTCTAGTCACTCTACAGACATAATACATTCATAGTACAGTTCATAGTATAGTCAGCTGCAGAGAAAGGTAACCACCTTTGCTAGGAAACTTGTATGCAGGGGGGGTCACTTTTCTCTGCAGCTGACTGCTGTACATTGCGTGTTCGAATTAACTTTAAAATGTAATAAAATTCAAACCGCATGTTTTTTTTCAAAGTCGTCAAACAAACGTTGCGTAGTTTGAGGAGAAGAATGTACATTTTTAATGTTTGCTCTAGTTACAGGCCCCACCGTGTATATGTACATTATCTATATGGGTGCAAGCGTGTCTTGTATTTGTTTATGTATAATAAAGAGTTTACATATTTACATAATATACAAACGTTATCAATTTCAATTACAGTGTCGCAGCTCTAATGAGAATTGATACCCTTGCCTTTTGAACCCACACTTAGTTATTTTATTAGTTTAAGATATGCACAATTGTTGTTAAGAATTAAGATTTTCGTTCGTTCTGTGTGTTGGCATTGTTTTGTTCCTGTGTGTGGGTCAGGCATCCGGTGAGATCATTCCATCTTAGTTAGTAACCACAGTCAATGACTCTAATTGTTGAAACCCTGTGGCATATTAACGTTAGTCATTAATTTTAGCTTAATTTCTTTCATGTGGCTTGACGCTGGCATTCAACTATTAAAGTCCTTGACTGAACATAGCTACCCACATAAAAATGCCTAAGCATCAAAAATAATCCTACATTATTTTGATATCTTGCAATGTATCGCATAGCAAAATATCAAAATCTATAAACAACTAGGTATAAAATAAGAAACTGACTGGCTGACTGATCCATCAACGCACAGCAAAACCGAGGAATTTGCTATTTGTAGGGAATATTCCTGGGATATCCAAGAGGGCCCAAGAATGCATCGTGAAGTTTGAAATGTATACCGAATTGTCACTTGTACCCTTACCATGACTTACAAATTCCGTACTCGCTAGCTAGTCGAATGCTTTCCCTCGCACTCTATAAGAATACTGCGAGGTTGTGAGGGACAGGGCATTCGACTTGCTAGCGAGGACGTTAATTGTTAGTCATGGTAAGGATACGGAGAGCCGAATCAGTCAAGATGCATGACTTTAAGTTAGTGATTTTCGAAAAACGACCAAATGTATAGGATTGACGTAAGCTGATGTGAACTCCGTACATCACGAGTCGATAAAACAGAAACGTTAGCAGCGTTCGCATCTTGGTTAGGCCCTCTGACGTGGTCTTTTACCCCATCCAGAAAAAATCGTGAGATAATAAACATGTCATGTTGTTCCAGATGATGATGGCACTCGCCTCCCACCTGCAGTCAGTGGAAGCGGAGAAGCAGAAGCTCCGCACGCAGGTCCGCCGCCTCTGTCAGGAGAACGCCTGGCTGCGCGACGAGCTCGCGGCCGCCCAGCAGCGACTCCAGGCCTCGGAGCAGCGCGTGGCCCAGCTGGAAGAGGAGAACAAGCATTTGGATTTCATGGCCTCTATCCGGTAAGTACATACAGTTACATAAACAAACGCCTTCGTTCCCAGAGAGGGTTAGACAGAGCTATTTACCTACAACTCTGAACACTTGTTGATAATTCTGTAACCACATTTCGTATAATTAGGCTAAGATGTTTGCCAGCGTATTAGTGACAGGTTGCAATCCCATCGACTAACAGCCCTACAAGCCTTTATTCCCTTAGTCGCCTCTTACGTTATCCATACGGAGTGGCACTATTCTAACCAGGCTGGTTCTCAATCTGATTCAGAAATCTAATTAAATACATGAAGTCACATCTTTTAAAAAAAATGATTCAAAGAGATATAATATTATAACTACTAGAGTGGCCATTGGGAACATTGCCTTACAAAAACCTTGATCATGATCAAGCATGTCATCTAGCGTTGAATAGCAAAATACGGTATCAAAATCAGTAGAACACGTATTTCAGCTATTCTATGTTACGGGACTTCCCCCGACACAAATTACGGCGCGCCGACGCTCAATAGTTACCTAACTACTTTTGTGGTGGTTCGGGGGTTCCCCTGAAATTCACGCTAGCGAAGTTTTGAGATTTAGTTCATTCATTGGTTGTGTAACCGAAATGGTTAAACTTTTTTTATTCTGGTTTTCTAATTATAAGTGAGTAAATAATTATGAACCAACATTACAATCCTTTTTTAAGCCATTTCATATAAAAACTAATAACCAAATGGAAAGCGTTTAAATTATTATTAAAATCAAAAAAGTCTGATTTAATAAAAAATATGTAATGTTTTTCAACTTGGTTTCAAGACAGCTATCAAGTAGCGAGCTGGGTTTATGTGGTGGTACACTCTCCTCAGCATAGAAATAGTACGGATTATTAATAAGCCCCCGTTGTGTGGGTTCGTCATTTTTACTCAGAATACGCTAGTTAATATGGACATTCCACGGTTGCGTTGAACGTACGTAATATTTAGTAGTTTGGGCGCGACTTGTAAATTAAGTACTTACCTAATGGAAAGTGAAGTATTAGTCTTTTTCCTAAAATAAACTCGGAATGATCCTTAGTAAAGGTAAAAGCTTGACCATGTCGTCTATATATTTTACTAGCTGTTGCGCTCCGTCCACGCAAAAAAATCAAACATAGCCTATGCCACTCAGGGTGAATGTAGCTTTTCAAGAATTTTTGAAATCGGCACAGTAGTTTTTGTGTTTGTTCATTACAATCTTTCCTCTTTTTATAATATCAGTGTAGATTGCTTATAATTTACTTTAGATCATTAACTAACGTTTAAACTAGTCTACAGTGAACTACTGTTAAAAACGACCTTACCTTAACGATTCAATAGGGATTTAAAAACTTAGTGCTGACGTGACCAAATATTTGGTTTTTCAAATTATAATATGAAAGATTAGTTTTCAACAGAGATAACCTAACCTTTTTTTTTTCAACTAAATTGATTGGTTGTTAAAATTGAAAAGTAATATTTGTAGGTAATGTATGGAAAAAAAACAAGTGTCCCCAATTATGAGACCACCGATGTATGTAGATGATATATTCATTTTAAGTCTCACGCTTCACGTTATTTGCTCGTTTATTCACAGCAAATACGACAGCGATGTGACAGAGGAGTCTGAGACGAGCCGCAGCGCGCAGGGCGAGAGCAAGAGGGACGACCCCATGGTCGACTTGTTCCCCGACGACGATCACGATGACAACCGAAACAACAAGTGTAAGTTTTCATCACTTTTATAGTAAAATGTAAGGATACTTTTGTTGAAAACAATAGTACAGATCCCGTCACGTATAAAAAAAAGTGGCGATGTACTTTATCGACAACATTGGTGGTATGAAAGGGGTGGTACGAACTACGGCTCCTGGTCGTGTCCGTGTTTCGTGTACCCGTAGCCGAATCTCCGTTACCGAGTAACACGGCAACGGAGATCCGGCCCGTTCGACACGTGAAATTCGGCTACGTGTAATTAAGATACGTAGCTCCGTGTTACACGGAGATACGTTTCTTATTTACACGTAGATCCGATCTGCCCGTGACCGTGACGTTTAATGAAGATTTTATGTGTCTTTAAGACCTCCGAATGTAATGCGATAGTCGTGTTTTTGATTTCAGTTTCTTTGCTTTTGCATTTAAAATTGGTTTAATGAGTCATTATATAAATATAAAATAAACTAGAACACATATCACATATCTAATAAGGCTCCGTTCGACAAGCTCAATTCATTCAATAACCGTGCGGAGCGGAGCCGGAGCCGAGATCCGCAGATACGTAGCCGAACGCAGACACGGATACGTATCTTGGCGTGACCGTGTAGTTCGGGAACTTAGCACCGCCGGTGCTAAGATCACGGAGCTACGGTTCCGCGTGTAACACGGATATCAGGACCACTAGTACGAACCTAACCTACCTAGTGACGCAAACGAAGTGGTCATTTTGCAAGTCGGTCTTTTTGAGATGTAGTCGCAAAGCGACCTGCCCTATTTTCACTATCCTGACAATGACAGGTGACAGGTGACATTTTAGTGTACATGGAGCAGCTGATATGAATCCCACTGATGAGAAAGCTTGTTGTTTTTTTTTTTTGTTATTTTTTCTATATTAATTGTATTGTTATGGTTTTTCTTTTGTACAATAAAGTGTTTACATACATACATACATACATACATACATGTATACATGTATACCGAATTGTCACCTGTCACCTGTCTTTGTCACGATGGTGAAATAGGGGGCTGGTCGTATTAAGCACAAAGTTATGTATGTATACCGTGTTCATTCTTACTTGTCTAATATCTAATATCTAATAAGTAAACAACTTACTAACCTCAAAATGTGCATTTTGATTACAATACACAATACAATACAAAACACTTTATTGTACACCAAACAATAACATTACAGAGATACAGCATTATTAAAAACAACACAGGTAAACAACAGGCGGTCTTATCGCTGATTAGCGATCTCTTCCAGACAACCTTACTAGGGATAAGGTGTCAGATTAAAACATTTTACGAGGTAGGTGGTACAGACTTCACGCGAGCAATAACAAGAAACTATGTAAGTTATTAAACATGAGTATTAAAAATAATAATAGAAAAAGTGATAAACATAAGCTCACTATATATATACTAATAAATAGATAAGAAAATAAATACATAAACAAATAAATACAATATACAACGTGTTACAAAATACCCCGTAAAAAATCTAATAAATTATCAAAGCCTAAAATATTGTCAACCCTAGTAAGCTGTCATGTCAGGGAACCGGAGTTAGCATAGATTATTTTAACAGAGAGGCCTACCTACTAATTTAATAATTTTTCAACTTAAATGGGTTTAAAACCATATCCCGACGAGCGAGGTTGTGCATTGAACAAGGCAGAGCTCACTTTGAGCCGTTCCTGTAATTTTGACGTTCTTTACGAAAAAGTAAGTGCTAGTTTAGGTTTCTTCGTAAGTAGTTTAGGTCTTTTAAAATCTTCCAAAACTCGACTTGTAATATCTATCTAACCGAATTCTGTACATTTTGTTAGTACGAGGGTGGTATGATAAGTAGTGAGCCTACCCAAGAAAAAAAATATTTTTTTTTATTTTTTGTTTTTATTTTTCTACGTAGTCCCCTTTCAAAAGTATGCACTTATCCCAACGCGTCTCCAACTTCTTTAAGCCCTCCAAAAAATATGTCTTCGGAAACTCTGCAAAATACTCCTCTGTGGCCTCTATGACCTCTTCATTTGACATGAAGCGTTTGCCTCCCAGCCAAGATTTCATGTTTGGGAACAAGAAGAAATCGCACGGGGCTAAATCTGGCGAATAAGGAGCGTGCGGCAGTATTTTGTAGCCCAATTGATCCAGTTTGGCCTTGACGATGTGAGATGAATGGGCCGGAGCATTATCCTGGTGAAATAACACTTTTTTGCGGGCTAAACGGGGCCGTTTTTTCTTTAATTCTTCATCAAATCGAGACAATAAATCAGAGTAATATTGCCCCGTGATCGTTCTTCCCTTCGCTAAATAGTCAATGTGGATAACTCCTTGGGAATCCCAAAAAACGGTCGCCATAACCTTCCCGGCCGACGGAACCGTTTTTGCTTTTTTTGGAGCATTTTCGCCGGGGCAGGTCCACTGCTTGGACTGTTGTTTTGTTTCGGGAGTATAGTGGTGGATCCACGTTTCGTCCACGGTAACATAACGCATAAAAAAGTCTTTCGGATTATGTTTTAATAGTGCCAAACACTCTTTGGAAGTGGCTACACGATTCTGCTTATTTTCTTCTGTTAGCAAACGCGGTACCCATCGGGCCGATAACTTCCTCATTCCCAAATGTTTATGAACGATATTTTGTACACGCTCCAGTGACAAGCCACATACCTCAGCTACCTCCCTCAACTTCAGTCTACGATCGTTCATCAACATATCACGGACTTTGTTGATGTTTTCCTCCGTGGTAACCTCATTTGGACGTCCTGGGCGGGCCTCATCAAACACAGATATTCTTCCATTTCTGAACTCGTTATACCACCGTTTTACTGTGGCAATAGAAGGTGAAGCATCGCCATATACGGTATCTAACTCAGTTTTAATTTCATCACGCGTTTTCCCCTTCAAAAACAGAAAGCGAATCACTGATCGATATTGTTCTTTTTCCATTTTACACAAACAATGCCACTCGTTCTGTTTAAAAAACTATAAGTCATGAAGTAATTGACGGAATCATTTGAAACTGTCAATTTTCCCGCGTCCAAGATGGCGGATGTAGGCAAAGACATTTTTAATATTCAGCCAAACCGCATAGCTTCAAGGTTCATTACTTATCATACCACCCTCGTATGTCTCTTAATCGTTTCACGAATTAGGTAAAAATGTTCATAAACAATCTGCGTAGTTTACTCTTTAATTTTACTGAAATAGGGTTTTCACATCAATGAAAGCAATAATGGTTTTCTTTTTTTTGCCGGTAAGTCATGCGGTGATAGTACGGTTCTCAAATATTGTAAATGGACTTATTATAAGGTACCATTTAACCCCCTTTCGGCTTTACGGGTATTTTTGTAACACCTTGTATATATGACTTACATAAATAAACAGATAAATATATATAAATACATAAATGAATATCAATACATCCACAACAGGGAAAACAATAAAAAAGACAGCTACACGACAGAGAAATTAACTGAGACAGTACAATTATGACTGCGACAAAAAATGCTCATGAAGAAGTTTCTTAAAAATAGGCAAAAACTTAGCCCGACGCAGCTCCACAGGGAGGGAGTTCCACAGTCGGACAGCCTGAAAAGTAAAGGAATTGTTGTAAAATTTTGATGAAGAGGAGGGTACAGTTAAAATATAGTTAAAACAACTCTTCTATCACAAATAAAGTAAACTGTATTTTGCACTTTACTTGGCCAATGTTTTGTCTGTGATTGCTTTTTTTCATACCTTTTTTAGCCAACTAAGTTCCATTTTGAGGTAAGAAAGTTTTTTACTATATAAGACAAGTAAGAATGCACACAGTTTACTCAGATCGAGATGTAGACCTAAAGCTTCAATACCAATAGAAACGAAAATCGTAAGTTTAGCATCTTCATACCATAAAAGTACTGCCACAGATGATTTGTTTGTTAATTAAAACAATTGTGCGTGAATTGAAAAAATATTGTACATAGTTAAGGACTTAATTGAGACGTCAACTTTCGTCCATTGTTTTTCCTTTGTGCAATGAAAGTTATCCATATGACTAATCTTCGTTACACAAAGGAAAAAGTTTTGAATTGTTAAGGATTTTCTAATTGAGTACAATATTTTTGCAATTCACCCTTGTATCCGTCTATTGCCTACTTCCCGGCCTCTACAACTACCTTATCCCCGCAGCGATGTCCCCGACGCCGCCGTCGCAGTTCGCGCAGCAGGTGACCGCGGGCTACGAGATCCCGGCGCGGCTGCGCACGCTGCACAACCTGGTGATCCAGTACGCGTCGCAGGGCCGCTACGAGGTGGCCGTGCCGCTCTGCAAGCAGGCGCTCGAGGACCTGGAGAAGACCTCGGGACACGACCATCCTGACGTCGCTACCATGCTAAATATTCTGGCGTTGGTCTACCGGTTAGTGCTTATAACTTCTTCACAATCTGCCCTATATTTCACCGTCCTGAGAATAAAACGTGACTCATGATATGAGTGTACATGTACACTCGGGTCAGAGTGCGTTTTTCATACAAACGAGGCTATTTTGAAGCCTTGGTTCCTAGCCAGGGGTTATTTTGAGTGAGGTTTAAAGGTGGGTACTCCGAGGTTCAATAGAGGAGGTCAAAAGTTCTTAAGACACCTAACTGATCGCACAATCAGTTGACACCACAGCGAGAGAGTTTGGGTTCGCATTTGGATTTCCTTACATTTTATTGTCATTTTAGATGTTTTTCTGAACATGCACAATTCCGGCGTTAGCCGCAAATTCAATCAGTTGGGTGTCCAAGGCACTCTGGAAGTCCAGTATTGATGCTCGGGGCGTCCATCATCAGATTTCACTACAAGCATCCCCTGGCGAGGAACCAAGGCTTCGAAATAGTCTCGTTTGTATGAAAAATGCACTCTGACCCGATACTTTTGCTCCTGAGTATACATTGCGCAGCTTATATGAATCCTATTCATTTAGGAACTTGTTAACTTTGCAATGTATACCAAATTGTCATCTCTTACGTGTCTTTGTCACAATGGTGGAACGTGGGCTGATCTAGTTTGTATTATCATCGTTTTACACGGGAAGATATACGAGTATAGATTGGCACTATTCTATTCCGGCAACCACGGTATGCCACCAAAATCCCAAACTTATTATCAGACTTGTACTTTCCCGAACTAGTTAACCCTAATCAATCTCCTTCCACAGGGACCAGAACAAGTACAAAGAGGCGGCGAACCTGCTGAACGACGCGCTGTCCATCCGCGAGAAGACGCTCGGCGAGAACCACCCCGCCGTCGCCGCCACGCTCAACAACCTGGCCGTGCTCTACGGGAAACGAGGTACGTCACGCAACACGCTTCATTACCAGGGGTGTTATTCTCTCAAAAACGAGGTCGGGTGAGGTAGTCCCTTCAGAGCGAACATAACACTTTTTAGCGAGCGCATTTTCAATTTGGCAGCATGGCTTTTGTCGATGAGATCGAAAGTCAAATAGCTACCTGCCATTCTATTCTATAAGGTTTAAGTTGTAATGCCAAGTATCAATATGTCGAAGCACACCCAGATAGACGGCTGGCGAGGCGTTTGGTAAAGGTTGCTACTGTTTTTAATGTCAAACCATTACAACTCGAACCTTATAGTTTACAGGGAAAGGTAGCTATTTGAGCGGATTATCTTTTTACATATTGGAACTTTGAATCTACCAAACAGGCAATAAAGTTCAATAACGTTTCGGTTTACAAAAATAGGAAATTAAATTGTCTTGGTTATGTACATCCTATTGCACACTGGGCCTTACGAGGTTAACGTGGGTATCTTGTCCCCAGGCAAGTACCGCGAGGCGGAGCCGCTGTGCAAGCGCGCGCTGTGCATCCGCGAGGCCGTGCTGGGCCGCGACCACCCCGACGTCGCCAAGCAGCTCAACAACCTGGCGCTGCTCTGCCAGAACCAGGTGCGTGCCACCCCTAACCGGAATACTTGTAGTATAATAGGGAACATAAAAAACACCCAAGTGAACCCCATGTTTGTTTTTCATCTAGTATGGAAAAACAAACTTGGTGTGATTACACAAAAAGTTAACACGAAAAATAAACTGGTTTTAAAAACCTAAGTTCATAATGATTCTATCCATGTAAGAAACCGCTGAATACTAAGATTTGTTCCTATCAATTTCTAGCAAGACAAAATTTTATATGGAGTTTGTATGACCGACGTGTAATCTGACGGCTGTCTCATTAGCAGTTTAAAATGGATTTCTTGGCCGATTTCAAAATCCATTCATATTCCCTATTATTATGTTCAGAATATGTAGTGCCGGTTTGAAGGCGTCATCTTCATAAGGAAATGCATAAAATCCCGCAGGTTGTCAATTGTCATCTCTCAATTTCAAGTCCGTCCATACACAGAAGATATAAGAAAACACAAATAAGATAGTGACGATCGAACTTTAACTGTCATAAACGGTGCCTGTTCCATTCAACTATATTCAAAATGGGGCCGACTTTCTATACCCTTTTTAGCGATAAAGGAGGGGAAAGAACGCAGAGATTTCATTCGAGCTTTCCTGTTTTTTTTTTATTTGGTCTCTTTTGTTTACTCGTCTCATGTGTCCGTTGCAGAACAAGTACGAAGAAGTAGAGCAGTACTACCAGCGCGCACTGGAGATCTACGAGAGCAAGCTGGGCCCTGACGACCCCAATGTGGCCAAGACCAAGAACAACCTCGCCTCCTGCTATCTCAAGCAGGTACTGTCACAGATCACAACTACATTGTATAATTTGGAACTACTTTTTAGAAGTATTTCGATCGTGTTGCAATGATCGTGGTCAAGAGCAGAGTGAAGAAGGCTGGTGCTTATTTAAGTTGCGTGCGAGTTTTTAGAACTACCCGCACTTGGTCTTGTTTTCGTTTTTTAGATGGTTTCTGAGACCGTATTTGAAAACGTTAAAACCTCCCAATCTCCTGTCAGAGAGAAGGACAGGGTCACAGGGCTATATGACTGCCGAAACTTAGTCGATTCAACATGACATGGTCCTCTTATACGGTGCCGTAACCAGGATTCGTCTTTCAAAATTACTTCACTGATTTGATTATATTCGTAATCTAAGGTTTTAAATATTTTTAGTTAACAATTATTTTTTTGTCCAGGGCAAGTACAAAGAGGCAGAGACCCTATACAAGCAAGTGCTGACGCGGGCGCATGAAAGAGAGTTCGGAACTATTGACGGTAAGTTCATCTATAAATATCCCCCCCCCCCCCCCCCTCCTGTATCTATTATGCCTTGAAATGGTACAAATAAAGATTAAGATGATATCTCTATGATCCCAAAAGAGTAAGTTCTTCAATTAATTATGTTAAGTTATGACATTTGATTTGGCTTTTTAATTAATTTCCGCTTATTTTAATATTTATTTTTATTTCAGAGTACATTCAGTCCTTAAACAAAAAGCAAAAAAAATAACACGTATAGTATTTAAAATAAGACGTGATCCGGCGGTCTACATTCCTAATCGCATAATAAGAATAATAATTAATGCTTATTTTATATTGTTACTCTAGATATTGTCTTGAAATACAATGACATCTGCAGACTAATACGTTCAAAGTAAACGTTAACCTGTTAGAAATATAGCACTACCCATTGTTTTTATACAATGTTTATTTTGTTTTTATTTGCAACATTGTTTTTTTCACTCTTACGCGATCATGTTAGTCTTGTAGTTGATTGGACCCAATATTCTGGTGTACAGTATTAAAAATGTAATCACGCCGTCCACTAGTGAAGCGAATCGCTTGCACCATCGGTTATAAGTATAACATACAATTATGGAATCTCTGGAAGAAGAATAACTTTGGGTTCACATTTAAATCCTTTAGTCTTTCTAAGCTTCTTGTAAGTATGGACTATATTCAGTACAGTCAAGGTCAATGTAAAGTAACAGGAAAGTCACTGCACCGTGGTGTACGAACACGGCGACGTGTCTCTCCACGGTGTTGATGTTTACAGTCCCATACGACTGTCAACAGATTAAGACTGCGCCGAGCGTCCAGTGGCGCCCTCATTACTGTTATTGGGTTTTCTAATTAACTAACGAATTTCCTTGGAACCAAACAAAATGTGTTTGTAGCGCAAGTATAAACACAATTTATGGGATACGTAACAAACTTTAATAACAATTACCCTTTGAGTAGTCAGCTTAACGGGAAAAGGTGGCCACTTTTTTTCGTTAAGTTAATAACTCGAAGGTGAATTGTTATTAAACTATATGATATACCCTATTAGTTGTGTTTTCATTTGTAGTACAAACAAATTTCGTCCAATATCAAGAAAATACTTTAGTTTATTAGAAAACACAATAAAAGTAATGAGGGCGCCACTGGACGCTCGGCGCAGTCATAAGGGCGCGTATAATACATAGGGAACTAGCCTTTATATTTCACACTAATACTATACCTACTTTTCTAACAGGTTGAAGTTTGCCCCTATGTTAACGCAGTTAGTGTTAGAAAATTATATTAATATTTTATTTTGTAATGATTTTGACGGTGAGGGTGATTTTTAATGATACTAAATCCAGTAGAAATACCGTAGCTCAAAATCCTCAATGCACGTTTATTTTTTTTATTGCTTTTTATATGTTTTCTTGGTTCCATTACTATTATTTTTGCTACTTGGATTTTGTGCTAATGTAAAATGGCAATTGGCTGTTATTATATTGTAATGTTTTGTATATAGTTAATACAAAAAAAATGCAAAAAAAATATGCATGGATATAGATTAGTGTTATAATTTATTACTTGAATTTTAGAATTATCGCGAATTTTGTAATTGGCTCGAATAGGGACTAATCTGGTGCAAGAATATTATTTTTTAATGTTAAGTTTGTAGGAAATAAACAGCGCATTGATTCTTGTTGTTGAATGAAACAGTTAAATAACAGATGTTTTGTTAGATATCGTTTTAATTATATCAGCTGAAGGATGTCCAGTGCTGGACGTAGGCCTACCACGAGGATCTACACGACTGTCGGTTTACTCGATTTTCATCAGTCGATTATACAATATTAATGGCACATTTTTATTCTACCGAGGGTGACATCAAATTGGTAGTACAAAATCAATGTTTTACACACAACTTCCCTAAACTAAATCCCTCTCCTAAATCTCATGCTGTTTTGAATCAAAACGATTTTTTTCCTCATTTTTAATATAACACAATTTTTTACTTGATTTGGTTACCCTACCACTATGTTTAAATTAGATTGATAACATCGAGTGATAGGTATTTTTAGGATAGGCTAATTAAATTAGCAAACACTAAGTTAATATAATACACTATTCGTTATTAACTTAGCCACAATCAAGGGTTTTGTATTATCAATTTGAACTCACCCTGTATAAAAGCGTTATAAAATAAAATTGAATTGTTCAAAATGTGTGCAGCGGTTCATTTCCGATCTGATATTGAAGGCGAAAGTAAAAAAAAAATTGATTTTTAGACAAGAATATTTTTTATCAGGTATATCTCGTTGCTTATCTTAGCATATATTTAGTCGGTACATCTTGCAGACGTAAGCCTGTATGGAGTTTGAAAAATATTATGCGGGGCAATTCTCTGAAGAAGTGGGCACAGTAGGTTATGCTTACTCTGTGTAGTTGTGTGCATTCAACATTGTAAGCAAAAAAAATTTACGAAAGACATCTGAAATTTATGTATTTTATCAATAAAATATAGTAGTAGTACTAGTATTTAGTTTCAAGTCAAATCAATGGTTGATGATTTAGTTTTCCATCTAGAATCAAGGATAATGTATTTCTGAGTAATCAGGCTGTTACTGACACAGATGTCATAATATCAGTCGCTGGGCAGCCCTTTCATTATTTAATTAATTAGGTATTATTTTTAATGTGTTGTGCAGCTTTTCATTTTCTAATAGATCTCTTGATGCATTTTGTTTGCCTCGAATGTTGCCAGATACGGCTTGTAGTGATTTTTTACATGTTTTAACTTGCCATTAGGGTGTTATCGATTTTAAGTAGAATTACTATTTAAGCAATTTTAATTGTAGTCGGTTTTTGTACGTAGAAATTATTCAAATATCAGTTCGATTTATAAAGTCGCTGCATTAGTAAAATTCTCTTTAGCTAAAGCCACAGAAGTGTATTAAAAAAAAACGAATATTCACAAGTTTTACGAAAACTTAGATTCGTAATTCATTGCATTGGTAAAAATGTCGAAATATCGTTGCGCTTAGGATGCTGATTATTTTATTTGCCTTACGCTAATTCGTGTTAGTGATAGATTATTTTATTAGGTTTTAATATTTTTAATTTTGACTTGAACTTGACTGTGAACGTGAACCCAAGTTCATAGGAACAAGTAAATAATTTAAAAAAAATTGCAATCTCAGTTGCCTTTTCACGATAAAAGGGAGATCGTACGGTTGCAAGAAAAATACAAAAAAAAATAGTTTAATAAATTTTGCCAATATAGAATAAGTAGAATTTTTGTGATGGTAGTATTGTGCCTTGTTTTAATTATTTTATTGTATACAGGGTTCCTAATGACAATACAAAATGCCTAAGATGTTACTGTTTCAAATATTTATTGATATTTTGCTATATTTTAGTTACGGACGAATTGTTTATTGGACGATTTTTTTTTTCTTGTTGAGTGACCTTAATTATGGTTTTATTATAATCTTAAATCTATCTCCGTACGATTTATTATAATCTTCAATTTGTCCCTAACTCAATACAGCAATTGTTGATTTTTATATAGCAATGTATCTAGCAATTTATTTTAATAGTTCATTTTTTAATTTACCCGTTCTGGTCATTAAACAGAGGTCGTAAATATTATTTATTTCATTTTGAAACTACCCGATATGACTAGAGACTGGCGCCGGTGGTTCTAAAACGTACCTTAGGTAAGTGACACAAGTTTGGATTTAGTGTGGCACAGGTAGGAAAGGCCATGATACCAGTAAATGTTTCTCAATGTTTGCATATTGAACTAATTTTAGTCCAGCTGTGTCACACCTTCCCGACTTGTGTCACATGTTGTTTTAACACGATTGGACGAAACCGAGGCTATAATGGTAGTTCATCTGGCTATAGTTTCATGCGGTAAAGGAGTTAATTTAAATACTTGTTGTACACTCAGCAGTGTTTTTTTTTTCAGAATTTATACAGCCAAGTTTCATCCAATCTATTATTATTTTATTGTACATAAATTATACCAATAAAATAAAGCGCATCGACTTTCTTCCGTTTACGTGATATAATATATAAGCCGCTAATCTGACGGAATGCGTGTTTTATACACAACATCCTAATACGTGAAGTTATCTGTAAAGTCAGAAGTAATTCGAACTAGAAGGAACATGTCCTAACCCGCCTCTAATTCCAAAACTACCCGAAGATTGCCGATATGCTCCTTTACTTGGATAATATTACAACCCTCTGTGACGTTACAGGCGACAACAAGCCGATCTGGCAGGTGGCTGAGGAGCGCGAGGAAAACAAACACCTGCAGAAGGAAAACGCGCCATACGGCGAATACGGCGGCTGGCACAAAGCTGCCAAGGTATTCATACATGTACATATTCCTTTATTACCTTTCTATGTTAGTTAGTTTTGTTAATGTGACTTAGAGAAAAGACCCTATTGTTGGCGTCCTACCAATTGGCACTATCAAGTTTATGCTTACGTTATACAGGCGATAATTCTACAATCGCTAGGTGTTGACTACCTGGTATTTTGGCTGCCAATAATTGGGTTTTTTCTATTTGTGTTGTAAAACTGTGTCAGTGTCCTAACTGCCCTGATATATAAGTGAAGTGGAGGGGAAGCTCGTCGAAATTGCATTATACACATTGAAATCTAATGAACATTTTGAGAATTTAAGACTGCGCCGAGCAAACGCCGAGCGTCCAGTGGCGCCCTCATTACTTTTATTGGGTTTTCTAATTAACTAAAGAATTTCCTTGGAACCAAACAAAATGTGTTTGTAGCGCAAGTATAAACACAATTTATGGGATACGTAACAAACTTTAATAACAATTACCCTTTGAGTAGTCAGCTTAACGGGAAAAGGTGGCCACTTTTTTTCGTTAATTAGAAAACCCAATAAAAGTAATGAGGGCGCCACTGTACATCCGGCGTACGCTCGGAGTAGTCTTAATTCATGACAAAAAACAGAATAACGCAAGGTTTTTGTGAGATTTCTCTTACAACGTACTGAGCGAAAAGCTGGAAAATCAAGTTACTGTAGGACAAAATGAATCCTGCAAAAGTAACTGGCTGTAGAAATCTGACAAAATGTATGGAACATGGGAATTGACAACTTACATCAATTCAAATACATATTTGATTTCTGCGGTTGTAAAGTTTTTCAGAATGTAACTTGTTACCCCCACTAGTATTATATTAATTATTTAACAAGACCAAGAATTAAAATAAATTCGTACTGTCTGCAAAAGTACAGCACTCTTATTTACTCGTGAATTTAATTCTGTGCAGCAACTAACCTGTTTAGTTCTTATATGTCAGCGGCACATTAGTACAAGTAGTAGTAGTAGTAGTTAGATGTGTTTGTGATGTCCAGTTATGTTGGTTACTACGTGTGTCAACTCTGAATCGCAAAATACAGTCACCAACGTCTTATCCCGAATAGGGCTTAAAAATATCTAACACGCCTTTATTACTGGAGGCCTTAGTGCTTTTCAGATTTAAATGGGCGCAATGTTGCATATATTATTGTATTGTATTTGTACTGTAATTGAGCATTTTATTGCTGTTGTTACCGATGCTTTTGTTGTAAAGGAAAACATGAGGATTCCATAAAATATCCTGCAGGGGTCGAACTATATCATAAATATCAAATTAAATGGTGGGTCGCGTTTTCATGGATTAAAACATATAGTTAATTGGTTAAGACAAGTTCTCTTAATCGTCGTTGATTGCTGAATTTGGGGGTGAATGGTTTATCACAAAATATCAAGAAATGTTGCCTATGAGTGTATATATTTTTCTCTACACATATATCAAAACCCGAAGGCTATGACTAGCATTATCTGTGGTAGTAGGTGACAGCGATGACAGCTGTTAATTTTGGAAGAAGTTCCAAATTTGAATCTCATTACCTTAAAATATTCGATAACGTAATGAAATTACGTTACAGTTTACACCTTTCGGCTTCTGAACCCATCTTAGAGTACTTGTAATATGTGTGTAGAAAAAGTATCGTACGCGACTGCGTAATTGGCATTACGCAATCGTCACGTAAACTAGTACAACAGTAAACTAGTACTAGTAGTAGTAACTAGTACTAGTAGTAGTAACTAGTACTAGTAGTAGTAACTAGTTTGGTGTAACGATCAGTAGGTACGTGTAACTAGTTATGATAGTTGTTGCCCCGATCCCCAGGTGGACTCGCCCACGGTCACGACGACGCTGAAGAACCTCGGCGCGCTGTACCGCCGCCAGGGCAAGTACGAGGCTGCCGAGACACTTGAAGACTGCGCGCTGCGCAGCCGGAAAGAGGTACGCACCGACTGCCTCTAGTACGACGGGTGGAACTATAATAGCCAGCTTTAGGGATGAGCCTGTCGAGGGTTTTTTTGCCCGACTACCGAAGATGTTTGTTCTCTTGAAGTGCTCTAGAAACTAATCGCGAGGGCCAATTATGATGATTCTTATGTCAATTGACTTATGAGTGCCATTAAAGATGTGACAGTTATTAAAATTCAATATGGCGGCAGACAGGCGCCAAGTTATAAAAAAAATCGACGCATTGCTTTTAAGATATGATTGACACATTTGTATTTGAAATCGTCGGAAATGGTTTAATCGCAAGTTGACGTCGAATGTCAATGTCAAGTTAGTTGACACTCGCTTTAATTTCGGGATTTTAATTTCAAATTAAAGGTTTCCATTTTCCATAGATATATAAAAACACGTGTAACGTAAAAAATATCTTCTTACTAAAAAACACAACTGATTGATGAAAAATATGATAATTAAGTGATGTCAAGATAAGCTTTATCAATTTATCTTCAAATTCAATGCAATTTTAAGGCTAATCTTTGTAAGTTGGCTATTATAGTTTGCCACTGGCGATGTCCTCCGTTACAAAATTTATTAACACATTTGAGCGCTAGGGCCTTTATTTCCACTGAAATAGACAGTTCTTGGCTTTGATGTGTTATTTCAGGCATGACTAATGTAATGAGTAATCACTAGGCACCAAGAGGAAAAAATAGCTCGAATCTAGAACTTTTAAAATATCAGTCTTAGCCTTTTTTAATTCAGGTCTTACTAATTAAGAATCGAAACTGCCTTGTCATATTTAAAGGCCATCATTTAATTAAAATCGAATAGTTCACAACTTACTTAATGTTTCTTTAAAGTATAAAATTATGCCACAAAATTTTAGATTACCCAAATATGTATATAAAAATATTTTTTACATAAATACTTTCGTCTTCGGAACTTAATTAAGTAAGACCTGTCATTTAACATTTTATCTATGCTTTTTACAACGTACACGCAATTTAATCATATACGATATTTTTTATTTATATATGTACGATAATGTACGGGAATGTATTCAGCCAGTTACGGTACAGATTAACATGATATTTGATCCATTTTGCACGCAGCAAGTGGCTCGCGTACAGCAAGTAAGTTCTGTAAAGGAACAAAAGGAGCCATGATAATGCTATGAATGCTAAAAGCACGAACATTTCTATACATCTTAGAATGTAAATTGCTAGAGAAAGAACATAACATAAAAAAACAGTAGTGTAAAACGTGCCCATGGGTGTTTAAAATCGGTATCATTATTAGTTATCGGTACAGCACACTACTTAGATTTGCAAAGCTAGGTCATTTTAAGACTGCGCCGAGCGTACGCCGGATGTACAGTCAACCAATTTGATTTCTAGGCCACTTTGGACGTTAAAGTGACGTTGTCAACCAAAACGTAAGAGACTCCCTATGATTTGGTTTACAACGTCACGTTGACAAAGTCCGTAGTGGCCTAGGAATCAAAATGGTTGACTGTACAGTGGCGCCCTCATTACTTTTATTGTGTTTTCTAATAAACTAAAGTATTTTCTTGAAATAGGACGGTAAGTTTTTGTACTACAAATGAAAACCCAACTTATACCGTATATCACATAGTTCAATAACAATTCACCTTCGAGTTGTCAACTTTACGGAAAAATGTGGCCACCTTTTTCCGTTAAGCTGACTAACTCAAAGGGTAATTGTTATTAAAGTTTGTTACGTATCCCATAAATTGTGTTTTTACTTGCGCTACAAAAACGTATCGTCTGATTTCAAGGAAATTCTTTAGTTAATTAGAAAACACAATAAAAGTAATGAGGGCGCCACTAGACACTCGGCGTTTGCTCGGTGCAGTCTTAAAGAAAACATTGTTTAAATAGAATATGTTCAGTGGTTTATATTTTATGTTGCTACTTCGCATGGTATCTTTCAAGTTTTATAAGTTTGTAAATGGTATGAACTGGTATTCATTATTTTATGTACCTAAGGATACGACTTTATATCTCGTTAAGGTTTTGTATCACACCAAAAACTTTTCGAGAATTTAAATTGAGTTGATGTCTGATTCTTTTGAAGGTATTTTTCCTAGCTTAATTAACGTCAATTAATTAAAAGGGTGGCAATGGTTCAGTCGTATAGCCATTGTGACAAATGTCATGTTCTATGTTCTATTAACGGAATGAGGTCATAACTGACCTTAAGTCAGGTTTTTTTTTCTATGAAGGTGTAGTGGATTGAAGCTACAAGTTACAATTTTACACAAGTAAAATGGCAACGTTTTGCGACACAAATATTACTACTAATTTGAATTAAATATACAAGACTGATTTTAAGAAATACCCTCATTCCAGAGTTATTGAAGGACAGTGTGATAATATGGGAATGCAAAAACCGATACTACCAATTAACTTTTGTGACGGTAACAAAATTTTAAACATGAATTTAGTGTAGAACTCAACTTAAATAGGAACTATCGGTTTTTGCAAGCCCTACCACCGGGAGGTCTCCCGGCCCACGCGGCAGCCTGTTGACGGTGCTATGTTACTAGGCTCTGGACATCGTGAAGGCGTCGCGGCGCTCGCGCCCCGCGTCCGACGCGCCCGACCTGCCCGACGAGGTGCGACCCGCGCGGCCCTAGACCCGCCTGCCGACCGTTCGCTTTCATTCTGACGTTTGACACCTGTCAGAACTGACAGCTGTCAACCATTCTCAAATGGCTGTTTGTTTGGCCCGTACAGTGCATCGTTCATTTCGGCTTTTGGCGGTAGTTTTCCATGGCCGTTTACGAAACGCAGACGCTTTGTGTGTGTGTTTGTGCTTTCACATTGATTTTTAAGTGACTGTCTCAAGTTTTTTTTTAAGGCTTACATGTCGTGAATTGTGATAAAGTTGTGTTAAAACTTTTACCATTCCATTTGTTGGTTCAGTACTTATCGCCTAATTAATTTTCCATCATTCTGACATTTATCTAACATCAATAACAGAATCAGAGCGAACTTTCACCGTTTGGTATTTCTATGTTTGCACCTCCATCGTCGCCTTTGTCCCAGCACTCGGTGGCACCGTCCTAGCTGTGTGTCTGTGTTGTCTGTCTGTCTGTTGTTCTGTGTGTGCACACGGTTCTCCCTCGTCTTTCATCTAGCTAAACTTCAACATTGTTAAATACTGCACAGGGTTTGGCAATATCACGAATCATGGTCACCGTACACCTGAGGCTTATATCACTATTTGTTATGCTTTTTTATTTTTTCTTTATAAACATTTTTTAATTTTGTCACACTACTAACTGCATGAAACACAATGGATATTTTTACTTATATGAGTTTTCTATTATTGTTTTCTAATTATTCTCTTTTCGTTAAGTAAAAAGGAAAAAAGAAGAGCCGCATATCTCAATACACTAGGGATTTAAGTCAGAAGAAAGACAAGACTGCACCGAGCAAACGTCGAGCGCCCAGTGGTGCCCTCATTACTATTATTGTGTTTTCTAAATAACCAAAGAATTTCCCTGAAATCAGACGATACATTTTTGTAGCGCAAGTAAAAACACAATTTATGGGATACGTAACAAACTTTAATAACAATTACCCTTTGAGTAGTCAGCTTAACGGGAAACGGCTTTTCGTTGAATTGATAACTCGAAGGTGAATTGTTATTAAACTATGTGATATACCCTATAAGTTGTGTTTTCATTTGTAGTACAAAAACCTACCGTCTAATTTCAAGAAAATACTTTAGTTTATTAGAAAACACAATAATAGTATTGAGGGCGCCACTGTACATCCGGCGTACGCTCGGCGCAGTCTTAATATCGCGTGGCACAAACAGGTGCTCAACGAAAGGTATTAAAAAAAAATAGCCAAATCACGAAAACAAAAATAGAAATATTTCACATTTGTTTTGAGCTATGCGGCTTGTTTAACCCTTCAATTTTCAAAAGATTCTTCCCTTTATTTCAGTAGTTATTTATGTTTTCCGCACGCTTCCACCTTTAATTTGCGTGTTAATTTATGTTTTTCTGGCTTAGGGTTCGAACCAAGCGAGCGAGCCCCGCATGAACCTAAAGTCGAAGCTGTTCAATGCGCTCGGCATCAACACGGGCGCGCAGCAGTAGCGTAGCTAGACCTAAGTTAAGTTAGCTTCGGGCGTGGGTGACACTTGGGGGGAAACGAATAACCACTGGGTGGCGCAACATGCCGTCTCCAAAATAACAGAAGAAAAGGACTATGGGCTAAAATGTCCCCACCGACCAACAGAGATGAAACATATGTTCCAGTTTGTAAATCTTGGTAACATGATTTTTTTTTACTATGGCGACGATCGCCATATGTATGGGGTTTTCTTGGAAAATCATAATCGTATCGTATGGAATTTGTTTAAAAATGAACACATTCTTGCCTATACGTATTTTATCTTTTTTTGGGTCCTAATAATGTATAGACCATCCCGTGGCTGTTGGAGTGTGGGGACGGGGCCCATACAAATTTGCCCATCACCCTTTGGCTGACATTTCAAGAATATATAAAGACACAATCGTCCTAACGACATTCCGCGTTTGCAGTTACTCTTAACCGCTTGACAGTCTAGCTTTGTGTTGTGTTATTAGAAATTCTTTAACTATGAACCCTATGGATGCTGCTAGTAAAACACTGTTGTCACTTACCAACTGCAATGCTTTGGTTAGTATAGTATAGTATCACTGTCGAGTGGGTTAAGACTACATGACTATGGTTTCGCTTCGCGAATGATCGTTCAGTTGTTTTGGACGGGCGGTCACAAGTTGTGCCCACTCAGTATAGTTTCGTTTTGGGTTTGTTTTGAAATCGCGCGATTTCTTGAGGGCTGCCCGGGTGTGATTCTCTAACACGACAAAGGTGAAGTTACTAACCAGCTCGACGGCGTTCCGGACCGAACACGTGGTCCCAGGAATCCAGGGCCCAAGTAAGGCTGGTGTCAATAATTTGATTGAGAAAAACATAACAGTACATAATGGTGGTTCTCATTTACAAGTATTATCCTTCCCTAAATGTGCTGACAGATCAAATAGCTTAAATATTAAATAGGGCTTGCGGTAGTTAATTAAGAACAAAGCCTATTTTAATATTCTTGATTGTATGAACATGTACAATATTTTTTAGTTAAATGGATCACCCACGTTCCAGTAATTTGTCGCTCCACACATTTTATTTTGTAGAGAAAACGAACCATGCATGAGAGAAGTAGTTGTTTTTTACAAAATAATCTGTCCTAGCTCATTAAGATAGCTTAGGTTTATTTATGTTAGCATGCTGTAAGAGTAATTTTATGAAAGAAATAAGAAAATATAAAAAAAAAATGCAAGAGATTTTATGGAGGTGCGAGCCGTCCTAGGAAATTATGAAAGTATTTTTTTTAATTATGGATGAAGGAGATGGTGCGAATTTTAACAAATTTTATGATAATGACTTTTTAGTCGCGGTTCTAATAACTTGCCCAAATCATTTTATTTTCTGTCAGTTTTGAACCATATTTTTCCAACATATTAAGTTGAAATTGCATTTAATTAATTGTGGTGTGTCGGAAATATTATTATTTTAAAATGTGCACATTAACAACGATTTTATTTATATTCACTTGTTTTAAATATAATTTGCTGATATTTAGTTAAGCGCTCTTTGCGTGTAAAGAACGCATGCCCGTGATTTTATTTTTGTGAACGTTTTAATTTATTTTATTGTTTGCAATGCAGAGTCAAATTGAATAGTTAAATTACCAGCAACAATGCTTACATAATGTCATTCCAATGTTAGTGTGTATCGGTCTAAGCTTTATGTGAGAGTAAGTGATATAGTATAATATTTTTATATACATTGAAATGTTTCTATTTGTATGTGGGTGCTGCTTGTGAATGCAATTTTTTTACTCTATGTACACTAGATTATAATTTTACAAGAGACATCGGTATCTGCAAATAACAATTCAAATGTACCACGAATCTCTACACGATTGGCGCTCTGTCACAATAATTGAAATTATTGGTTTTTTTTTTGTCTCGATATCACATCGATCTTAATTATGGTAATTTTTAAACTGTTAATAAATATTTATGTAACATTTTCTTTTGGTTTTTATTTTACTGGTAAACGTTAACAAAGGTGAGTCTACAGTGTTATGCAATTTATAGCCCTCAAAAAGAAACTACTCTTCAACAGCGTATAAAAACTTTCTATCTAGGTACTATCCCAAACTGTATTTTATTTGTTAGTGGCTTTCACTGTTAGTCGTAGATGCATGTAGGCATCTCATTCACTAAATATTTCATTTCATTCATCATTGTCACATTCACATGTAGTTTTTTTTTTCTTGGATACCTTTTAACTGTCAAATGAATCCCACTTTTTCAGATTCTAATTGGTATTATTTCAAAATTGGCTCAATTATTTATAACGAAATTTTAACAGTGTAACCATCTAGTTTTTGATTCTTAATCCTGTTTATCTGATGGGTTCGCTTTCTTGACTCTTATAAAGCTGATGGTTTCCACAAACATGAACTGCATAACCTCGCCTCAGGACATGTTTCATCCCTAAGTGATGATGACAGAAATGCAAACTGATAGGTTTCAAACACATTACAACACTCTTTTTCTGTCAGGGTTTTATGATACTGCAAGCTTTACAGAGAATAATCAAGATGATGAATTCAAAACTTCCTTCTCTACTAATGGTATTTCCGTAGGTTGCAAGGTTAATATCAGTAGACATAGAGTCTGAATAGGCTTCTACGAGTACTATATTACCTTGAGGCAAAGCAGTTATGTGAAACCAAAGCATCTACAGTGTGTTACCAGCACCCTGGCTTTTTTTAAAGTAGGTTAAAATAACGTATATCTGTAACGTAACTATGACATTAATTTAATTAATAAACATATTTTCAGGCTTGGTTAACTTTCTAACAAAATTTAAATTGCCAGCAATGTAAAGCACAGCAATTTGACAAGTGTAAATGACAGTCGACGGATAAGTACTTTGATTATTAGGATCTGCCCCCGTACCACGACATGGCTTGTACCAAGCAACAGCGATACTGATAACGATGAACACGCAGCACATGCACTACATTAAAAATGGACAGTATTCTAAGAAAATTAATTGTGAAGTTATTTTAATTCTTTTTAATTGATAATACTTGCAAACAATTGCTAAAGCAACATATTATCGGCAGTTTTAATAAATGCCCGCATGCCGGTAGCACACTGTATTCTAAATGTTTTAGACCCTGTAAAACATAGCGACTAGCATCCCCTCACACCATTAAAATAATGGAAATTTTTAGTTGAAACAAAATGGAGTGTAAATTGCATAACACGGGCGCGGCAGGGGCGGCAACTGGGCCGCAGCGCGAGTTTCTCTAGGCTGCGCGAGTCGCTGCGGCGCTCGTCGGCGCGCCTGCTCGGCCGGCTCGCGGGCCGCCGCTCCGCCTGCCTGCCCGACGTAGACTACACTGACCCGGACAGGTAACCCACCATCGCCACGTCAGCAGAATGTCTGATGGCGATATAGGCATCATCCCCCAAATGATCAGTACGGCTAGCGCTTTGGTGGTGATCAAGTGACTGCCTTTTATCCATATCTGCAGAATTCCACGAGGATTTGTTAGGCTTTCGTCCTTTATATAAGGGAAGAAAAGCCAACACAAAAAAATTGTATGTTTGTTGAAAAACTTAGGTGTTGGTGTTACCCAAGCATAAGGAACATATAATTCTCACTAACTAGTCGAATTAAAATTAAAGGTAAGTTGGCTGTTAGTTAATCTTGTCAGTTGTATATAAACATGCTTGTATTGCAAGCTCTGCGATTATTCGAGAAAGCCACAACGCCTAGGAACTTGTAGTATACCAAATTCTGCTACTTTTAAGCCGAATACCGATTGCAATTTATAAAAAATAAGCCGCGCACGCACGCTTTCGGAACGCTGTTTTGTATGGAAACACTGCTTTCGCATCTGCGGCGATTTGTAAATTTTTGTGAGTCTTTATTTTTACTTACTACTTATTTTATGGACACTTTTTATTTTGTAGGTACACGAACCTACAAGTTCACGTTTAGTAGAAAAGATACTGGTGTATTTTTCTTCTGATTTTATGGCTTTTAGCTGCGAGGCACTTTGGTGTGTTAAGCAGTTATTCAGGATCGGTAATAATTGAGTAGATGATAGATTATAATCGCCTACGGCATGGCTTGGGTTTGCATAGCTCTCGGACCTTCTATATTATAGTAGGTAAGTAGTAGTCAATAATAGTGAGTATAGTAATAGTGGTTTGTCAATTCTTACTTCTTACCTTTGTCCTTTGTTTTGTCTAACTCTCCGAACGAAACTATTCATGTCATGCATTCGTAACTTAAAACGATCTTAACTGTTCTGTCACGATAAACGCTGTTCAGCTGTGGTTTTAACTGCTACGGATCACTGTTCACTACTTATTTCTTCCTCTTTTTGTGTTCAATATCGGTTATTTCCTGTAATCTCGTACTTATCTATAAATTTTAGTGAAACTACGTTAGGTTCTCGTTTGCATTGCACTTTTGCGTTATATTCAACAAAGCGCGGTAACCTATTGTTTTTTGTTTGTTTGCTGTCATAGTAAGGCGATGGAGATTATTCTCATTCCGCCAATGATTCAACGATAAGAAAATATATTTTACGCGCGTTTTATTTCACATATAAAAATAAAAGCTGTGATTGAAATGAGGGGTTAGCATTCTAAAAAGAACAAACGATTAATTTTACAGGTGACGCATACCTATACAGAAGTAGAAACTATTTGTTTGTATTTTCTAAGTATAAAAAATTTCACAGCATGAAGAGCGCAAGCTCCCTATCCGCGCTCAGTAGCGCGCCGCGGTAGCGCGCCAGCGCGGCGCGGGTCCTCAGCTACACCACGCTTACGTTCGTCCGGCTCCTGGCGCTGCATTCGTGACCCTGGCCGCACTGTGAAAAAAATCAAACTGTCAAAAAGAAGCGCGAATGGGCGTTTTGTAATTGCATTACAGTTGTGAAACTTGTGAATAATCATACGATGCGATATTATTTTTATTCGGTCGGAAAAGTTTGTAGTTACCTTGGGTTCTTGGTCAGCATTAGTACCTACCCATCGAAATGCTAATTAAGAAAGTAAGACAAATACAAACTTATCGGACAAAGTACAATATCATACACCTGCATATTATTTTTATTTAATAAGTAGGTACTTAGTGCTTCTTACTAGTTTTCAATAAGTGGATAGCTCTGTTGTAAAACATCGTATAAATTGTCTAAGGTTGTTAGTAATCTAAATTATGTTAGTCCTTTGACCTCCGCAGCTGGCAAGCCACGACATAGCAGCCGTATCTAACACCAAAGAAGGCGGCTAACTCCTTAGTAATAGATAAACATTTTAAATCGAATGTGGTTCCCAATAGAGTACAGAATGCTTCGACGACTACATGGCAGTTAGCCGCCTTCTTTGGTAAATATCACGTCAGATGGTCTTTAGTGTACCTGTAGTATCGGATGCCCCGACTTTCAGTTTCTCCTCGCCACATTACACTGTCCAATTTACATAGCGCTAGAATACGCTGTCTCTGTTAGTTAAGCTTAAAATAGTAGAGACAGCACTAATCTAGCACTTTTCCAATTGGATATTGTAATGTGGGACCTAGCTTGGACCTAGCATTTTATAGGCCAAAGTGACAGACTGTGGTGTAAAAATGCTGACTGTGGTGGTCAAAGAATTAAAAACTGTGCCTCTTTTGTGCTGAAAATAGCAGCAAAGCAAATAAGGTTGTATAGAAAGACGGATCATAAGTTAGTAGAAATCTGTACTCTCCTGTGTGCTAGATACTTATACGAGGGCTGCCTTTTAAGTTCTGTCGTTTGCAAACCTCCCGTGATTGCATAAAAAAGAACTAGTGTCATCTTAAAATATTTGAATTTAGAATTCGAAAACAAAAGAATGACTCGAAATCGGCCCAACCGTTTTAGTACAGCGTTCGTTCAAAGTTGACAAGTCAGTTGTGAAAATGGAAATTTCGAAGGAAAATTTACGTGCGATAATTTTTTACAACTTCAAAAGGGGCTTAACGCGACTTCAGTGCTTCGAAGAGTTGACTACGGTTTTCAATGATAAAGCACCATGCCTCCGGACTGTGGAACGCTGGTATTTAGAATTTCAACGTGGTTGCTCTAGTCTTGGTGATAGACATCGTGAAGGTCGACCAAAAACAGCCGTAACCCAGGAGAACATTGATGCTGTACGGCAACTGATCGTCGAAGATCGCCATGCGACATACCGTGAGATAGAAGCTTCCTTAAGTATTTCAGGGACCAGTGTTCACAGTATTTTGCATGATCACTTAGGCCTAAAAAAGTTGATCTCACGCTGGATACCACATTTACTCAGTGAAGACCAAAAAACGGCTCGCGTTCGATGGTGTCGTAAAACTCTGCGGCAATTCAACCAAGGAAACTCGAAACATGTTTACGACATTATCAGTGGTGACGAATCTTGGATATATGCCTACGATCCCGATTCTAAACAGCAGTCGACTGTTTGGGTGTTCCAAGATGAGCCAAAACCAACCAAAGTAATACGCTCACGGAGCACTTCGAAAAAAATGGTCGCCACGTTTGTGGCGAAAAGTGGCCACGTTGCCACCATCGTGCTCGAGGATCGTAAAACGGTTAATGCTGACTGGTATACCACTGTCTGTTTACCAGAAGTCATCGGCGAGTTTCGAAAAAATAACCCAAGACGTCGTATAAGACTGCACCACGATAATGCGAGCTCGCACACAGCCCGGCAAACAATTGCGTTTTTAAAAGAGCAAAACGTCGAAATTCTGGAACACCCGCCGTACAGTCCAGACTTAAGCCCTAACGATTTTTTTACTTTTCCAAAAATCAAGCAACGACTTCGTGGTCAACGGTACCAGACGCCTGAAGAAGCCGTTGAGGCATACTATACTATACTAGGCCATTTTGGAGACCCCGACTTCGGACTGGAATAAGTGTTTCGAAAACTGGTTCGATCGAATGAAAAAGTGTATTACATGTCACGGTGATTACTTTGAAAAACAATAAATACCATTTAACACTTAAATTGTCTTTAGATTTTCCAAACGACACAACTTAAAAGGCAGCCCTCGTACACTAAGTAGTAGATTTGATATCATTTTCAGGAAATAATTACTTGCTAATAGGAATGTAATAAGAGTTGGTTCGTGAATTGTGGCACATGAAAAGTTACTTCGACAAATAAATGTTTTTGCGAAGCGGCAAATATAATTATTAGTATTATTACGTATTCGTAAATTGATTCCAAAGTTATTTTTTAAAATGTCTCGATTTCTTCGTGTCATGACATGATTCGCTTGCCAAACTTAAAAAATAGGTAATGGCTTCACTTCCCTTGGCAGCATTCGCCAAGCCCTGGGGGCCTGGATAAGATGTATAATACCACCGTTAGAGATTTTTTTAAACCAACGATATGTCGTTCATTGAATACAAAACGGACACATTCCAAAATGAGTCAGTGTCGCATTTTAAAATTAGAAGCTGTTCGTATAAGATTTTTAATGCAAGAGCAAATGATTTTGAAAGGTGTCCGTTTTGTATTCAATGAGCGATGTATTAATTTAATTGATACACCGAAGCGGCCGACGCAATAGAAATAGATCATTAGCTCCTTAAACGGGGTGAGTAGGGACACAACCTAAAATAAGTCATAACTTGTTACAAATAAGAACAAGTACGAAATGGACAATAACGTTGCGTCTATTGGAAATAATTTCAGTCTTATAATTAATATCATAATGCTTCATTTTACGTTGTGTCCCTACGCACCCCGTTTTACGATAATGGCAGGTTTCGCAAATTGCTAACCGTAGCGTTATGCATTTTGCCTAGGTCTCCGGTTTTATATCTCTTAAATTTGAAAGAAATGAAAAAAATATTTTAGAAATCACAGCCAGGTAAATTGTCACCATACAAAACAATTATTCACGTTTGGTTTATAGATAAATAAATCATTAAGTATTTACCTATGCTGGGTTGTATATTTTGTAACTTAATTACGCTTTCGTAAGAGTGATTTTGAATCTTAAGTCCCTCATATAACGTCATAATCAAAGGCACAATTGACTGTGACTTAAGGGTCAAAATCGATCGACAAATGTGTCGCGAACTCAACTACTCAGCTTTAATGTAATGCAATATAAACCACTTACTCGAGTTAAGTGCAAACGACGCATAGATATTTAAGGTTTAAAAGTAATAGGTATTTTAATGGGAGAATGTTATTTTTCATCCATATTTTATACTTAAGCCTTTAATGGTATCGTTTCAAAGATTTGTATTTTTAAGGCTGAGGAATTTCAAAATGAAACAATTTATTTAAAACTAGCCGACCCGGCGAACTTAGTAATGCCTCAGAATGATCTCGTGTTTTTTCCAATGTTTTATTAGTTATTCTGCTATTCGGGACAGAGAAATCCAATAAATCAAAGATCACAAAACCATTCCATTCTAGAGTTATAACTGGTGTAAATAACCCGACTTTGTTTTATATACAATATACTAGCGACCCGCCCTCGCTTCGCTTCGGTTTATGTGAGTTTTCTGTAACACCCGTACATAAAACAGACAGATACATACATACATACATACCTTCACGCCTGTCTCCCAATGGGGTAGGCAGAGATTATGGAACGCCAGGTGCATCGATCTAAACACACAATTTTCGCTTCCTCTACATTCATCAATCTCTTCATGCAACAGGATTTATATAAAAACCTTCCTCTTGAATCACTCAATCTATTAAAAAAAACCGCATTCAAATCCGTTGCGTAGTTTTAAAGATCTAAGCGTACATAGGGATAGACAGACAGCGGGAAGCGACTTTGTTTTATACTGTGTAGTGATAATAAAGATAATGCATCAGGTTATCCCGCTAATATTAAAAATGAGAAAGTTTTTCTGTGTGTTACCTAGTTTATGACTCCTTTGCAGCGTGCAAAGGCTGAACAAATTTGGAATGGAGATAGCTTATCTATACCTAACCTTTAGACTATACTTTTAGGTATTTAAAAAAATGTAAACAAAACTACCACGTGATTTCTGCTGCTATTGGCTGACGAACTATCGTCAGCCAATAGAAGCAGAACACTGATACGTCAAAGTGCAATAAAATAGTTTTGATTGGCTGTTTAACAATGTCACGTGGTTTGGATTGTTTACATTTTTTTAAATACCTAAAAGTATAGACTATAGATTATAATACATAGGCTACTTTTCATTTCGGAAAATTAAAAAGTTCTCGAAGGAATAATGATAATCAAATCTACGCGGACGATGTCGCGGGTAGCAGCTAGTCTTATCTAAAAATGTTATACCTGTTGTGATGAAAAAATAAGTTGAAATTCCTCTGCTATAATCTACTTTTAGGCATTTAAAAAAATGTAAACAAACCACCACGTTGTATAGTTCGTCAGCCAATAGAAGCAGACAGTGTTCTGCTTCTATTGGCTGACGTCAAAGTCGTCGTACGTCAAAGCTCGATTTAAAACAGTTTCCATTGGCTGTATAACAATGTCACGTGGTTTGGAATGTTTACATTTTTTTAAATACCTAAAAGTATAGACTATAGGTGTTATAATAAATTTATATTTTAAGGCACTTCATCGATGAAAAAGTCGGTGACCGAAAACTTATTAAAATACGGCGAAACAGAATAATGTAAACGCGCCATTACAGTGTAAAATGCATAGCTACTACCGATTGCTAGGCGCTTGAAGTTATCTCCTATACTACCTACGTGTATTAGAAAATAAGAATTAACTAAATGCTTTTGTGACAAGACTCTTACTTATCTTGAATTGACTGTCGTGGAATTTTAAATAAAACGCTAAAAAAAAAATGAGTTTCTCATTCAAACCTATCTGTGTCATTGTAACCGGAACTGGATTAAGGAACCTTAAAGGGAGGTAAGGTAAATGCTCCTATCATGGACAGTGCTCCAGTCATGAACAATTCCAATAAAAGTAATTACATATTACAGAACGCTAATGCCTTACAATTAAATATGATTATAATACTCCCGGCCTAACTCTATTAGTACCTATTAAATCTTTGGAAAGTGCCTTTTTGTCCGTTAAAATAGTTATTGTTCATCACTGGAGCACTATACATGATGGGTGCATTTACCTTATAGGTATACTCTGTTTTTTTAACTAAGTATATACATATATTGCCAACCCTAAGAACTAACAGGTGCACTCAGAGTCTGGTCCACAATGACGATTTTTCATATATAATTTTGAAAAAGGAAAGAGTAGGTAGGTAATTGTCTCTAAAATATGAATGAGTACCTACGGCGGTGAGACAATAGGTACACGTCAAGAGACCGTGTCACACGGGATTCTTCCGGTAACCTTCTTGGAGGGAAGATGGCCGATTGAAAGATGTCTGTCTGATGTTTTTTTTTTCTATGTACAAACTTTTTTGTGATACTTAAGTATGATTTTGTAACCGTCTTATTCAAGAAATTTTATTATTATTATTATTATTATTTATTCTGTTAACTATTTTACTTGATATTGATAAAATCAATGCGGGATACAGCGATGGACAGACATAAAAAAAAAACCCATCTGTCAGAAATTGGCTTCTTCCCAAAATAGTAACAAGTCAACGATAAACCTACTTATATTGTAATATAATAAAGAAAAAAAATACATAGAAAATCCCAAGCCTCATGAACAAATCCTCGCGCTCATCAAAACATGTTTGTTTCGACACCGGAACACGAAAGTTCGAACTGCTTGGCAACATATAGATGCCATTTTGTTTGAATCTCAGCTTGCACTGAATGTGTTAAAATAGTTAATAAAATATAGAGCAATAAAAACGTAGTTATGAAACATGAAATGGTCCCGAACCGCGCGCTCGAATAATGGAGTGACGGATGAACACGGCGCGGTTTATGGCGTCTGCGCAGCTCATCAGTGCGCAGCCACGCTAGGGCTCTGTTTAAAATGTAATTTAGTATAACTATATCAGGGTAGTGATTCTGTAAACAACGCCGGTCGTGCGGACTGTCGAGTGAAACCAAGCGGCGAGATTAAGTAGTCCCGTCAGTGCGAACAAAACACATTGTAGCGCGTGCATTTTCAATTAAGCAGCCTTATACGTTCGACCCATCGTGCTGCTACAGATTCGTTGTACGTTGTTTACAGGATCACTACCCTGATAGATAAAAAAGCTGTGTGGTTGCCGGTTTAGAATAGTACGAGTACCAATCCATGTCTTCCCGTGGAAGTCGTAAGAGGCGACTAAGGGAATACATACATACATTAAATCACGCCGGTTTCCCAGAGGGGTAGGCAGAGACCACTTCTTTCCACTAGCTACGATGTTGACAAATTTCTTTCGCTTCTTCCACATTCATACATCGAGTCATGCACCGCACGTCGGTTTCGGGTACTTAAGGGAATAAAGGCTTGTAGTATTGTTAGGCGATGCAACCTGTCACTAATACGGTAAACATCTTAAAGCTTGTTTGTGTAAAGTGTGGTAACAGAATTTACAACAAGTTTTGGTGATTCTGTAGCTCTGCCTACCCCACTTTGGGAATGAAGGCGTGAACGTATGTATGTATGTAGATAGATAAAAACCCAAAGTATTTCTTGCAACATGTGTTACTTACTTAATCCTTTTGTTACCAAAATTATTTCGGTAATTGTAACACGTTAATAAAGTTTTCTAATTTCATTTCATTTATTTATACAGTATGTAAACTTACTAAAACCATTTATTTGAACCCGAGCATGTCTAGGCCATAGATAAGCTTGGGATATATAAATTATTTAAATCTTAACACTTTTTCAAATTTAAATAAAGAATGCACTGAACGCAAGTTCAATAATCTATTACGATGAAAACATTACATATGGGTCTTATAATGGGCACTGAACAACGATGTAAACATTACACATGGGATGATACTTTTAGGGTTAACCGACTTTGAAAAAGGTGAGATGTTATAATTTTTATGCAATGATAAAATTAAAAATATTCGACACACACTAGCAAAAAAATGTGGTAAAACACTTAACTCAACTAGCCTAGCAACTGGTTGAAAGAGATGGTTTTAGTAAGTTTACATACTGTATACATAGCTTTATTACATTTAGTTATGTGCCTACGTTTAGTTACGTTTGTATGGGATGGCAACTAAAGTAGACAATTTCAACTAGTGGTAACCCTGCACATTTTATGAATGACGGAGCGGGATAGTTATAAAAAAAAGAGTCATCGTTTATCGTCATCATGAGGTCAGTGCTGATTTCGGTGCTCACGAAAATAACAACAATACTTTATGTTACTATTAAAACTTGATGCAATTAAATTTCAGTGACTTGGTACATTGGTCGTACAAACAAAACTAAAGACTAATTTTCTTTGCTGTTAAGTGTTAGTTGCTGGTGAGTGTTAGAGATCGCTAATTAGCGATAAGACCGCCAGTTGTTTACCTGTATTTTCTTAAATTGTACAATTAAGTGTTCCGTAAGTATGTATTGTATTTAAAAAACAACCGAGTTAAGAATCTCCGTTTTTTGAAGTAGCTGTTAAAAAGCAGGGGTGTTATTCTCTCAAAAACAACGGACGATCGGACGAACGAGCGAAATGGCAGCGGCGAGTTTAAGTAGTCCCGTCAGAGCGAACAAAACACATTTAGCGCGTGCATTTTCAATTCTGCAGCCTTATACGTTCGATCCATCGGCAGAAACCATATGTTTTGTTCGCACTGACGGGACTACTTAAACTCGCCGCTTGGACATTCACTCGTTCGTCCGTCCGACCGTCGTTATTGAGAGAATCACTACTCTGCTCAAATCTGTTCTAATAAATAAACGATTTTCTCAGCAAAATAACCATAAATATTTGTTTAAGTCTCTGTAACTTTCTTAGGCCGACGATCAACCTCTCATCGCGTTATGGCGATAAAAAACCTCAAAAAGTATAAATCAGTGACTCAGTAACACAAGGTCCTTTACGCTAAATTTAGAACATACCAAATTCAACCGTATACGTACAGATAGTATAATTACTCGTAAGTAATAAGGTCAAATATTAACCAAGTTAGAAATGAGACATAAAGCGTTTTGGAAGTGATCGAGAGAAATGGCCCAGCTGCCACAACATGGCGCACGCGCTGTGAAAAATGAGTTTTTCGTTTGTTTTTAGTTTTTGTATTAATTGGGTGTTACTTACTTGCTAATGCCTTCAGCGTTTTTTATACGGTCCCGTACCCATTTTATTGTAGAATAGAATAATAAGGTTAATTTGAAGTTAAAACTAAATCAATTTGATGCGTATTTTGGTGAACAAGCCCGTAAAAACACTTAGGTACGTATTTAATAAAAAACTAGACACAGACCTATAATATGCCAAAAATTATAGCCACTATTAAAAACATAAACATGAATTATTTATTTATTTATTTATTTATTGAAAGGTACACTTACAGCAAGTACAGAAAGCATTCACATCATAGTAACAGGTTAATGTATTATGTCTAGTGTACAAGCCAATTACAAGTATACACAACATTTCCAGATAACTTAGCGGACTAAATAGAAACAATAGGTTAAACTAAACATCAGTTCGTAATAAACAGGCCAAGATTTTAGTTTTAAATTTGTTAAGCGAATCAAATTACGCAAACTTAAGAACTAAGCGGACATCGACCAAACGATAATAAGGTAAACGAATTGGTAGGTATATACTAATCTCGGAGTAGGTCTTGTTCCAGTTTTGTAAAATCGATGGTAAGCTAAATTACTTAAAAAAAATAGTCCAAGTCAATTTAGTCTTCTTTTTCTTCATTTTAACCGTACTGCCTGAACCTAATATCAGCTGTTTTTCCACTGTGTTACCTATTCTTATTCTGTGCCTTGTTTTTTTAATAAGTAAATAAAAGATAGTTTTAAGTATACCTAACCTAACCTAGGTAATCACAGATACCTATTATAATTGACACAATGAAATCTATGCATTCAAAGGTATTTAGAAATCAGGGCAAGCACCACAGAGTTCTATAAGTAGGGTTGCCAACCATATATACTTTATAATAACGTACCTATATTTAGTTTTTTGCTAAATTATACTTTTGAACAAAAAAGTATCGAGAATACGTTATTTCTGACTTAATGCGTGAAATGGATCGAAATTGATGCCCGGAACTGCGAAATTTTTGAACGTGTGTCAAGTTATATTACAGTACCTACGTGTGCGTAGCGCAAAAAAAGTGTGTTTTGGCAATACTTTTATGTTATACTCGTCAGACGTCATATACGTCGTAAATGGCGAACATGTCTGGATCTGGATGTTCAAAAGTCGGCAACATTAACACCCGAAGCTCTCAATATTTGTTTAATCTGGCTGCCCTCAGAGAAAACATTGATTTAGTTGTGAGAGCTCGTGTAGCGGCGGGCCGCCAGCGGAGCCCGGGCCCTGGGGAGCGCCCGTTCCCACGCCGAGAGGTTTATGACTATTGTTATTGGGAAGTAGATGACAGAGGGCTAATGATTAAGGTTATAGATACGCGGTTTAAGGAGGTGTCGCACAGTGTTGCTTTTGACCAATCTAGAGGGACAATAGGTATAAAACAACTATTTTTTAAACATACAGAAAACCTTAATTTTACTCATCCGAATTATTGTTCATACTCTGTTCTAAACAATGGTATTAGTTTTTTTTTTTTACCGCAGTTAAAAAAGGGTCAGGCGTCCAACGGCGGCCGGTCCAGGTAAATAACCTTTTGTGCAGTGCGGCCGCGATCGTCAGTGTGTTTGCATGTGCTTTGTGTTATGGTGAAAAGTTGTTGTTTTTAATGATGGATTTGTCTTCTGCAGGTATGTAACTATTCTATTACAGTATATTTGTTATGATTTTGTGTTTTATTGTTATGTTGCATAGCTTCGAAATATAGACCTTATTTATAGTGAACATTTTAGAAATGTTCACTTTTAAATGTTTATACACGTATTTGTCAGGCTAAGTCAGCACTTAAAATTTATTTTACGTTGTAGTTTAACTTGTCTAGTTTTAAATTAGTACAAATTTTAGATGCGATTTTTTGCGATTATTGATAAATGTTATTTTTTGTCGGCAGGAGTGAAACCTAAGCGAAAAGAACTTTTCGACTTATGGCGTTCCACCTCGCCAAAGAATAAGATAGCAAATGCGATTGATTTCATGAAACCATTCTACACCAACGAACTCTTGGACGAAGAAGGAAAAATTCAATTTAGTGCTTTTATTAAGGAAGAGTGCGAAAAAATTCGGCAGAAATGGGTACAGAAACGAAGACGTCTGGACTTATTTCGCAAGTTTTATGGAGATTGGCTCGAAGAGGAGATTGTTTTTGAAAATAAGTGTTCAATACCTAATAGAAGACGTCCCATACTTAAAGTTGGACGACCAAAAAAAACATTTGAAGAAAGTTCAATAAAGTCAAAAAGAAGGAAAGTGAGATGCTTAACAGAATCTTATGAGCAAAATCAATTAATATTAGCTGTACAAACAAGCGTGCGATCCAGTGGTAAGCGTGATACTGCAGTTCTGATCAAAAAAATTGTGGAAGCTTCGCCTAAGCGGGTAAAGATCTATAAGTCCCGGCTACAGACTATTGAATCGGATCCAAAGCTATGTCCTTACACAAATGATGAGGCTTTGGCATTATTAATATCAAACAACTTAACAGTACAACAATATACAAAGATCCAACAGGAAGCCAAGGAAAGAGGATTTGTTTTATATCCTACATATAAACGTTTATTAAAGGCTAAGCAAAACTGCCATCCATCTGTGGAACATATTACTGTGACGGATACCTCCGCTGAAGTAAATCTTCAAGCATTATTAGATCATACTGCAACTCGATTGTGCAATGATGTTCTAAAAGAACTGTTTTTGAGGCCAGCCGTACAAGCCAAAAACTATACTTTGATATATAAGTGGGGATGTGATGGTTCTTCTGGCCACAGTATCTACAAACAGATATTTGAAGATCCCGAGAATACAGATGAGTATATGTTTATTATATCGATGGTTCCTTTGAGGCTTATTGAAGCTGGAAGTGACAAATTAATATGGCAAAACCCACGAACTTCTTCGCCACGCTATTGCCGCATTATAAAATTCATATTCAAAAAAGAATCCACACAATTAATACAAAATGAGTGCGATGAAGTACAAAAACAAATTGAAAATCTGAGACCAACACAGATAAGAATTGAAGACCAACCCATGAGTGTGACTCATAGTTTAATACTATCGATGATAGACGGAAAGGTCTGTAATGCAATTTCTGGAAATAAATCGACACAGAAATGTTTTATTTGCAAGGCAATCGGAAAAGATTTAAACGCTATAAATGTTACGAAAACACCTGACTCGGATATGTACAAGTTTGGCATTTCACCCTTACATGCACGCCTTCGCACAATGGAGTGCCTTCTTAATATTGCTTATCGCATGGATATCAAATCGTGGCAGGTACGAGGAAATGACAAGAAAGTTGCTGTTAAGAATAGAAAAGAAGATATTATACGAAAATTCAAAGCTGTTGGTCTTATAATCGACAAAGTTAAGCCAGGATTTGGCACAAGTAACGATGGCAATACAGCTCGTCATTTTTTTAAAGATTGCCGTGCCACAGCAGACATTACTGGACTTGATGAAACACTGATTTATCGTCTAAGTATAATATTAAGAGTACTTTCCTCTGAATATGAAATCGATCCACAAAAATTTCAGCAATATTGTGATGAGACAAGAATATTATACCTGAATTTATACAGCTGGTATATTATGCCCGTCACCCTACACAAAATTCTGATTCATGGGGCGGAAATTATAAAAAATTCAATAATTCCAATTGGACAAATGTCCGAAGAAGCTTCTGAGGCTCAAAATAAAGAAATAAGAAAAGTTCGCTTGGGTCACACGTGTAAAATTTCTCGAGTGAGATCAAATTTCGATCTTTTAAAATATTTGTTGGTGTACTCGGATCCATATTTAACTCAATTAAGTAAATTGCAAAAAAAAAAAAAAACCAAATTCAATAAAGACTATTTACAGTTATTAAAATAAATTGATTTAAACTGCAATAACTATTTTATTTATCAGAAACATCCTTCTTTCACATTTTTAGGGCAATTGATCCATGAAAACACAATATTTAATTTTGTCCCCCTAGATTGGCCAAAAGCCACACTGTGTGTCGACTCGTGATCGCGAAGGAGCGAGTTCGATTTCCAGTCGTCACTGTCGCCAAACAGAGTTTACCTTCACACACTTCACTTTTTAACCCCCGACGCAAAAAGAAGGGTGTTATAAGTTTGACCGATATGTGGGTGTGTGTGGTTGTGTCGTTGTCTGTGGTACCGTTGCTTTTAAAAGGGATGAACCGAATTGGATGCGGATTTTTATATGAAAGCAGGTTCTAGTGGTGGTTATAGCCCTTTATTTGACGATGTGTATTCTATGATACATACCCAATTACATACCATAACATTAACTTTTTATATCTTATTTATTATTTCAAAAAATACTGAATAAAAGTCCGAAGAGGCTTGAATCCATGCCTTTTTTAATTTTTGCCAAGAAAATCTAGGTTTCATGATAATAATGGTTGGGCATATCGTATTGTCAACGTCTTATTTACTTGACAGCTTCTTGACAGTAATGGCGGCTTCATAAATAAAACTGTCAAATACCATTTGGCTTTAACGGCGTAAGAACCTCGGCCCAGGTAAAAAACACTATGGTTTTTACCACCTACAATCTCGGCCCTGATAGATTCCAACACTTGTCAGCCGCGGCTAGCCTTACTGTTAGTTAGAATAACTTGGCTGATTGTTGCAATAATTAGGGCTCTAGATCCGGCCGGGTCCCGGACGAGCTGATACGATCGCCACGACGCATCGAGCGGCGCCCGCGCGTGTTACGGGCGGTGCTTCTGAGACGGCATGCGGCAGCTTCGCAGATCATAGCTGCTTCCTTTGCGTTATTTATCTACAAGGAGCCCGCGATTCCGTTCTCGTTGAACATATTCGTACGGTCGAAAAGAAAGTGAACCAGTTTTGACAAACGTTTCTATGAGATCTAATGGTGCTGACTTGAGCACATTTAATAGAATGCTTGCCGAAATGGACGTTCCGATTGGTTGTACATTTCTAACAACCAATCGGAACGCTCATTTCGGTGAGAATTCTAGCGAATGCTCGAGTAAATGCTCAAGTCTGTCAGCACCTTAATTATCGCTAAGGTTGACACTGGTCACTGTCATTATATTAATGCAAGGAAAAACCGAACTTGTTGTATCATGATGTGCAAATGAACTTCAACCGTAGGGTGACAGACCGCATTTTTGGCCGACTGTACCACGGGAACTGTAAGTTTTGAGGGGAAAAAGATTGCCCTATAGCTTACATAGCTACATCTCCGTTGCAAAGGGCGTTGGGTAAGTTTGTATGAAATTGACATTTTATTTTTGAGGCCACGGATGTTTTTCCTATACTTACTTAACGGTTTAGAGGACCTCTACATACACATAAATGTAGAAATTTGTATACGTTCTTGGTTCTTCAGTTTAATTAAGTTTTTGGTACTAAAAGTACGCCCAGGTATGAATATTTAAATATCTCGGGTCCGATGCACTTAAGAGTATTACATAATTAATTATAGTAACAAAATATGCTTATTTTAAATAATTATATCTCAATTTACCACTACCAACGGCCACTCACTGCAAGCAATGTAGACTTTTAGCCAAACCCCTTTCATTCAAATCCAGCTGTTTCATTGTAAAGGAGTATAGTACAACTCATTAGCGTATTTTATATCATGTAGTAAGTATTCTCAAACCATAACTATCCATCGAAGGTCTATCCAACTCGAACTAGACCTGTAGCCCCACCGACCTCTATTCTACCCGGTAAAACTATATTGCTTTTGACAGGTACCTATCGTATTGTCAACGTTGTGGTAAGTACCTCTTATTTACTTGTCATTAGTGACAATCATCATCGTGTCATTAGTGATTAGCGGCTGACTTAAAAACAAAACGACAACATGTCAAATTCTGTATTGTTTTTCCCGAGCAAAATAAATACCCTTGTAACTCGTTCGCCTCTTGCATAAAAACAACATCTAAGTATTCTATTTTGTCTAAAACCATATTGTATCTTAATCGTTATTAAGTTGTACACGTCATAATAGTTCTAATGTCATTGGCAGTAAGAGCTGTCATAACTTTAACAATATGATTAGCTAAAATGTAGTTGAATTGAGGTAATATTCAATTAAAATCCTTTTGGGTCGTTTTCAAAAACATTGTACATAATTAAAGGCTTATTGAAAACAAAATCACGTTCGCATCCTTTGTGTAACGAAAGTTAGTCATACAAACTATATAGGTAACGTTACACAAAGGAATCAATTAAGTTTGGTTTTAATTAAAGCCCTTAACTATAAAGATACAATTTTACGAGTGACTCATATTTTTTTACTAGTCTCTTTATTATAAAAACTTCCCTAGCCGGGCACTGAATTAATTATCAAAAGAAAACCGGAACGTTATTAAGCCCCGCCCTCCGCCCCGCCCAGCGCGCCCGCGCATCCCGCCGAGCTTCAGTCGTCGTCGCACGTGCCTTCAGGACCTCTCGTTTAGAAACGTTCAGTGCTACAAGCCACGTTAGACTACTGGCCGTTACATAATTAAAAAGAAATAAATTTAAAAAAGGAGTGCAGTAATTATTCAAATATGGAATATATCAGATCAAATTTTCTAATAGAGGACGAGGATAAATACAACCAATACGAACAAGCTCACTTCGAGGGGTTCCAGGGACCCTGGTACCAGCAAGAGTGCGTGCCGATTTTCTGTGGGAGGGAGGAGGGGTGGGAGTGGGGCTGGGGGGAGCCGGTGGCTGTGAAGGAGGAAGCTGAGGAGCGCCATCCAGGGGCCAGCGAGCCAGGTAGGATAGGACCCTGTTCCTCCTAAAAGGGCCTGGAGACAGGGGACCATTTGGTTTGGCCACGCGTTTATCTTGGCTTAGTGGTAGTGCCTACAAAGCTATGATATGGTTAAATATTTGTATGTATTTCGCTACATAAGTACGTTTATCGGTGGCTAGTTCCCAATAGGATTTTGTGTGAGATGGTCCCCATTTTTATATTATTGAAAAGTTGACTGTTGGTTATTTTATATATTAAATACTGTTACTTTATATTAAAATACACAATATTCATTGAATTGTCACGTATAAACCACTACTGTCTGGGTCGGTCGCTAGTAGAATGACTAGGTCGTAAAATGACTGACTCGCAAAATGACCACATCGCTTGTAGCCTACATCTCAAAATGTCCGAGTCGCAAAAGGACTACTTTCTTTGCGTAACTAGGTAGGTTAGGTTCGTTAGGTTACTTTAAATGCCCGAAGGGCAAATTACCTAGAAATAGGAGCCCCGCAGTGCGGGGCTCCGTCGACTGTACTTAAACAATGATAAAATTAAAAAAACATTGTGTCCATTTTGCGACTCGGACATTTTAAGATATAGGGTACAAGCGATGTGGTAATTTTGCGAGTCAGTCATTTTACGATCCCGTCATTCTACTAGTGACCCGTCTGGGTGTTGAAATTAAAGGATGGGCACTTATATAGTCAGATTTTCGATTAACTATACTGGATGTTTTGTTATTCTATCCTAGTTAAGGTAACCTGTATCTTTTAATGTTACAACTTTTGGTGGTAACAAACTTAAAGTTTTCGGGAACAAAGGGACCGGCCTTGATTTAGCATGTGAAGACATAAAACTAATAAAATCTGAGCGCGTCTCGCCATTAAACGTATCAGTTTGGCGGGAATATAAATGTATAAATATTAAGTTGTACCTGGAATAAATAAATAATTTAAAAAAAACATATAAATGAGGTGTGTTTGAAACTAACAGCACCCGAAACCGACGTAACGTGCATGAAAAGCTTGATGAATGTAGAGGGAGGTAAAGTTGTACAGGCCGGTGCAACTGGCGTTCCATAGTTTCTGAACCCCACTGGGCGACATGCGTGGACATGGATGTATGTATGTGTGTATGATAACCCTCTAATATGAGTCAAACTCGTAGGTACACGAAGGGTACCATATGGTACTATTTTAATTATTAGTTGATAAAGTGGCAATAGTCTCACTACTCACGTTTACTTACATAAATAAATTTCATGTGCCGACCTTTCACGGTTCAAGAAGTACAGAAATTGTTAAAGTTAAGCAAGAAACTCAAAAAAAACACGTGACTCGTATTATTTTTATTATGATTTTGTATTATTTGTTGTTTTATTGTTTGTTGAGCCACAGCGCCGTCTGTGAAATTTTCAACAGTACCTCATGCTCATGCTGCGGCTCATGAGGTACTGCCCAGACAGACAGACAGACAGACGGACAGACGGACAGCGGAGGCTTAGGAATAGGGTGCATCTCGTCACTTTTTGAATACGGAACCTTATTACGAGGCTAGAGTTTGGGACTAGTCAATTTGTGTGAGATTGTAGGTACCTCATATACAGGGTGTCCGGGAGATAGTGGCCAACCTTAGGGCTGGATAGCTCAGCTTAGGAGAGTCGAAAATAATTATGATAAATCATGTTTGGTAAAAGTCGCACGCAAAATGAGACATCTCGAATTCAATTTTTTTTTGGAAATGCGGAGTTGTGAAGGACCCGACCAAAATGGCTTCAAACGTAAACTGCTTACTTATATCTCAAATTCGCGGGACTGTTGCGCAAATAATAGGCAAATTACTAAGTAACAGATAATTACGTTAAAATTGTAATTTTCTTACATTATTAGTTATAGTTTTCTTACATTTTTACCTCCCGGACACCCTGTAATTATTTACTGTAGAAATTATTTTTAACGACTGAAATGTGTAGAAAACCAAGGAAATATATACAGCTATGACAAGTTTTGTACGTAAAAAACTAAGTAGAGATAAATTTCAGTTAGGTGAGGCACACGCACGTGAGAACTCTTAACTTAATTAGAGGTTAAGTAGAGGAGATTGTAATATCTGTTTATCGACATCTCCCCATTATAATGACCAAAAAAAGTATACGAAGGGGTAACTTTCGATGTTTTTTGTTACACATTGACATTTCTGTTGCCTTTGACTCAAGAAGTAATGAAGTAGACTTTTAACCTTTATTTATTAACATATTAGATTAGTACCTTAATTTTTACGTTAAGATCTGAGACACCCTGTATGTGCTATCTTTTTAAATATGCTTTTTAAAGCGCAAATGACACTTTTTTACCCCCTTACTTATCAGCGTGGGATAAGCTTGGAATAGTTTATGCCATGCTTTGTCACTTTCTGACAGATGCAAATGTCACAATTTCAGATAAGGGCAAAGCATGGCGTAAACCATTACAAACTAATTCCACGTTTATAAGTAAGGGGGTTAGAGTTCAATATTTGCTTAACGGTTCACCAAATCTAAAATGTATATATTATAATCAAACTGCGTAAAAGCCCATACTCTACACGGCAACGCTATGTAAGTAATCCCAAATTGCCTTTGTCAATTTATCGTATTGTCAACGGATAGATCATATATATATATATATATATATATATATATATATATATATATATATATATATATATATATATCTATATATCTATATATCTATCTATTATATATTTCTATGAACTTGACATTGGCGGTAATCGCGGCTGAGTTAACAACAATATAATAACACGTCAAAACCAATATTGTTTTATCGTGTACAATAGAGGATGACAGGTTTTTTAATGTTTTTTTATTTTTATTAACTGGTTATGAGATTTATCTTATTTCTTAACATAAACACCGGAAAACGAGTTTACCTTTAATTATTGGTTTTTGTTTACAATGTTACAAAAAAACAAAAAGTCGGACGGACATGATGGAAATGGAAGCATTTTTTTTCCCATAACTTTTTTGTTTATAATTATTTAGTTTTTATAAAATAATAAATAATTTAATTATCGCTGGAACCGTAAACTACTCATTTCTTAAATATTCAACGTGTAGATAAGGTTAGGTTAGGTTACGTTTCATTTACAAAAATCCCAAAAATATAACAGTTACTGAAAAACATACGTCATGAATTCCGATGAAATCATCATCATTATCATCATTTCAGCCAAACTATGTCCACTGCAGGACATAGGCCTTCCCCAAAAATCGCCACGACCGGTCACGTGCTACCTGCATCCACCGGGTTCCCTTAAACTTCTTGAAACACTTTACGAGTGAAAATTACTATGGACCCGATGGAACTATAAAGCTTCGGAATTCTACAGACACGGCGCTATGACGTGATCCAAGCGCCACTGTTTCCAATCAGCGAATTAAGATCGGCCATAAACGGCAGTTCCGTCCACTGTTTACCCCAGGTGTGTCTGCCGAGACAGTAAACACGGCGGTGACTGCTGCGCCGGCGCCTGTCTGTTTACGGCCGCGCGCGCCGTCCGGTGCATCTGGAGCCCTAGCCAAGATGCAAACGCACTAACCTTTTTCTTTCCTATCACTCAAAATGTATGGCACAGTCACTTGCGTTGCGATAAACCTAGTGGTCAAGAAAGTTAAAATTGTATATTGTCTAGAGGACACGGTTTCTGTAGGAGAATGTATCGAGGCTTTTTATGTGGTTGTCTTGCACCATCATAGTTAAGTTTAATTTTTATAATTTTGTTTCACTATTGCTACTAATTAACTCTGGTGAAAATTCTGAGTTTTGACACATTTTCCTTCTTAACTACGAGTAAATATATTTATTTCTTATTGTAAGTTAGATTCATTGTTTTATATAATTCTAGGTTAAGTTATTTAATGGCATATTTTAAAACGACTGACAGTTGAGTTTCTTGCGGCGTTTCTTCTCAGCAGTGGTCTCTTGCGAAGCGCTGGTAGATTTTTGACGTGTAAAAGTGCCCGTGAGGCCTACTTACTGAATAAACATCTTTTATTTTTTATTTTAATCATATTCCCTTACCATGAGTTATAATTAACGTACTCGGTAGCGAGTCAAATGTTCTGTCCCTGGCACACCATAAGAATACGGCGACGTCTGCGAGAGAGAGTATTCGACTCGCTAGCGAGTACGGTAATGGTAACTCATGGTAAGGGTACTGTCCCTCGCAAACCTCGCAGTATTCTTATAGAGTACGAGATCGGGACTGGTATAGAAGGGGCTTTCTTACACCGTAATATTAATGTCAAGTTCTGGAACATGCGTGTGCGTTTTTGCGTGGTGTTAATACCTGTGTATAGGTAGCAAACACACTCGCATTGATAATATTAGTAATTATCGTAAGAGAAAGGATAATACTGTAAGTACCTAAATGTTTTAAAACTAATTTGGACAACTAAATATTGATATTTGATTTTATTGCTCATTCCCGAAATACCAGAATTTTAAAATACCAGATTCTCAATGTACCTATAGGAAACCCAAAATGAAACATTCGAATTGGGGTATTGTAAAGGTGGGGCGCAGTTTCGGGTCGAGTAACTAACACACCAGGGGTCATATTAGGTACTTGATACAATAAGGGATTTTACAAAAGTCAACGTTCAGGTCTTTCGGGGTAACGTTCTACGTGGCGTAGAAGCGCTTAATCAAAGCGTAGAGAGGTGTTGAGAGCTGAAGTTCGTTCCCAAAGCGTCCTATAATCAGCAACTTGGTCACTTTAGCTGGCGCCATCAGACGGTAAGCAGCGGCAACTTAGTCACTTTTGAGGGACAGCTGGCGCCATCAGACGGTAAGCGGCGGCAACTTGGTCACTTTAGAGGGGCAGCTGGCCCCATCAGACGGTAAGCGGCGGCAACTTGGTCACTTTTGAGGGACAGCTGGCGCCATCAGACGGTAAGCGGCGGCAACTTAGTCACTTTTGAGGGATAGCTGGCGCCATCAGACAGTAAGCAGCGGCAACTTAGTCACTTTTGAGGGACAGCTGGCGCCATCAGACGGTAAGTGGCGGCAACTTGGTCACTTTTGAGGGACAGCTGGCGCCATCAAACGGTAAGCGGCGGCAACTTGGTCACTTTAGAGGGACAGCTGGCGCCATCAGACGGTAAGCGGCGGCAACTTGGTCAATTTAGAGGGACAGCTGGCGCCATCAGACGGTAAGCGGCGGCAACTTGGTCATTTTAGAGGGACAGCCTGCGCCATCAGACGGTAAGCGGCGGTAGCTCGCTCGCTGTTTGTGTTAAAATCTCCCCCTCAGTTTTTGAAGGCGACTTTTGACGAAGAAACTGGATATGGAGTTTTTATTGTTTCCTCGGTCTGCCCCTTCCACGCTTCACAACTTTTGGTGCTCGAACAGGCTGTTTCCGGGGACGACCTCTTCTTCGCAGGGGTTGTACTGGTTTGGGCATACTTTCTGTGTATCTCCTCAGCTCTGTAAGGTTCTAGCGCAAAGGGGGTATCGTTGCTCAGGATTCGTGATTTGATAGGAAGCGGGTCCGCATCGTTTGATGATAATGTAGGGTCCATTTCTTCGTGGCGCAAATTTAGCGCTGAATCCTCGGGTAGCGTTACTTACAGGGTGGAGTTTAGCCATGACAAGATTTCCAGAGGAATAGGAAGGGCTTTCCTTTCTTTTCACGTCAAAATACTCCTTTCTTACTTTTTCTTTCAACTCTTGCTTTCTTCAAGATATCTCTTCGATCTTTCTTCAAGGTTTCAGATATCTAAAGAAGTTTAGGAGTTATTTTCAGTATGAAGTTCTCAGAAAGTATTATCTCTCGGAAGTCGTGTACGTTTTCCGCTGGTATTCTTAATTCTCGTCCAAAGGTGAGATACGCAGGAGTGTAACCTGTTGACGAACACACTGTTGTGTTCATGGCAAACGTGATACTCGACAATTGATCAGGCCAGTTGCTATGATCTTGTTCTTCTTGTTGTTGGGTTTTTAAGTCGCGATTTCGACATTCCACGGGGTTTGCCTCCGGGTGTTATACTGACGTGAAAGTATGTTTGATACGCAGGCAGCACACCACTTGTTGTAACAAGTGAGTTTATTGTAGACGAACCCCTACAATAAACTCAGGTTTTCAGACATTATTTTTCGTATCCTTCTTTTATTTATTTGTCAAATAATAATTAAAACAATTATGAAGTAAGTTTCGGCGCGACTGAAACATTCGGAACTTTTTTGACCGAAACCGAGCCTTCGGCTGAAACATGTTTTTTATGCCGAAACCTCCCGAAACCCAAACTTCGGTCTGACGCTATAATCCATTTGGTTAGGTACTTAAGTAAATGTAAACAAACCGAACCATGTGGCTCTGTTCAACAGCCAATCATAACTGTTTGGTTGAGCTCTGACGTATCAGCGTTCTGCTCCTATTGGCTGACCCACTATTCACGTGGTTTGTTGGTTATCATTTAGTTAAGTACCTAACCAAATGGACTAGCATAGAGGCATTCCATCTTAGTCCTCAGGGTTGGCAACGCATTTGCAGTCTTAGGATTGCATTGCATTGCAGTCTTGTGAATGCGAATGTCTATGGGTCGCAGTTTCCACTTACCATCAGGTGGCCTGTGTGCTCGCTTGTCTTCTCTATGCCATAAAAAAAAAAAAAGGACTATAGTTACAAGTTTGAAACGTTTGCATGTGTCCCCCAGAGGCACGCTCCCCGTGCCGCAAGGAGCGCACGGCGTTCTCCAAGGCGCAGGTGCGCAGCCTGGAGGGGGAGTTCGCGCGCGGCAACTACCTGACGCGCCTGCGCCGGTACGAGCTCGCCGTCGCACTGCACCTCACCGAGAGACAGGTGGGGTATTTTTCAAAAAAAGTGTACATAAGGACGCTATTTAAATGTCACTTAAATGATGTACCTAACTTACAATTTCATTACAATTGACGTATGTTTGAGGTTAACCAACAGTTTCGTGACGGTGACATAACTCTCTTTAACTGGACATTTATTTTGATTTTTACCCGTACAGCCAAGATTTAAATTTGGTACCCACCGGTCCAAAGTCAATCTGACATTCTACAACAATAGGGTATTTGACAAGAGTGAAATTAAATTGGTTTTTCATTAACAACATAATAAACATTATAAAAATACTAGGAAAACATCAATCTTTTATTTATGTTTGCTATTTTAAGATTTTTAAATTCATAAAATCCAACAATAAGGACGTTGTTTGATTGTGACGTCACAAGATAGTAACCCCTATAAATTCCATAGTAACGGAGCGTTTTTGATGTTTCATAAAAAGAAGCTGATTTGACTTTTGTCAAATACCGTATTGCTAAAAGTTGATGACTTGACTTCTTTAATGACCATAACACGGACGTCATCGCAAAACAATCGAAACACGGTAATAGAACAAGATTAATAGGGTCGTAGTATTATTCAATTATATCTTTCAATTACATTCATAAGGGTAACCCAAAAAATCTCCGTATGTTAATAAAAATAAACGTCTAACGAATTACTTTTAAATGAACCCGTGTCGGAATTTTAGTTCTACGTTGGGTTGTTTTATTTCTTGAGGTTACAATTTACAATAGATAAGACAGTTTAGAAAGTACACTTATATCTCGCTTTAACGCATCATGCTGCATCGCTTATAATGGTTTTCGGCTAAATAAAATTAGGTGTATTATTAAATTATGGACCGCCAATCTGTGCTACGCCGTAGCACACGTAGCAAATGCTACGCGCTGTAGTACTATTTTCTTCAGGCTAAATTTTGATTTTGATTTGATTTTTTTTCTGATTTGCGATCTCGATATTATAACAAAAAAATTAGACAAGTGTCAATTACCTCTACATACTTAGTTACTTGATTTTATAATGAGGAGTTCTTATCTCCCTGTTTATAAACACAAGATAGACGTGTATACTTGAAGCCATAATTGATATTTTAAAAAAACCTGTTTATTATTATAAAACATAAAAGAAAATACTTCTTCTAATTGTAGGATTAACTTGAAATTTGGCACACTTATGCAATTCCGATGACTATGCAATAATATGGTACAGTCAAGGGCATGAATATGTTTACCCCAAACAGTCAAACATATGTACACAGGCCTTATTAGCACGGCAATAAGGTCTGTGTGTACATACATATTTTTGCAACTTTGTGTGGGTATTTATTTTTACCACAGACTGTACCATCGAGCTGGTATGATGATGGAGACGAAAGGCTATAAGAAGTCAATAGCTCATAGTTGTTCCGTCGAGTTTGGACTCAATTGATTCGTGTTTATAATAATGAGTTCATAATCAAGTTAGATAGAAGCAAGCAACGCAGAAATGTTCTAAAAAAAATACATTAAACTCGTTTTGAAGGTATTCAATAATCGATGCATATTGAGCTGTGAATTTTTTAAATTAAATGAATTTATTTTATTATTTACAGGTCAAAGTGTGGTTTCAAAATCGAAGAATGAAATGGAAGCGGACTAAGGGAACTGCCAAATATACCAAGAAGAAGGATTAGGATAAATAAGCCGCTCCGAATTTAAAATAATTATTTTATTTTAAATTCGGTTATTTATGTGAGAGCGAAGTTTACGATTCAAGTTTAAATATTCTGATAGTAAAAAAACTTTTCCTGTGTTATGTTATGTAACTTATAATATAAGCAATAATTAGTTTATTTTAGAAAATTACTTATCTACTTAGTGTTTTGTCGTTATTGTTAAGTAATTTGGATATTTCACATTCTTTTGGTACCTATGTATTTTGCTTTCTATATTTTACATTCAAGTCACTTTCTAACCTCGAAATTCGCTAGTCGGTAGGAATAATACACGCCACGTGTATTCTACTCGGTAAAACCATATTGGCTTTGACATGTTTTCGTATTGTGTTTAAGACTACACCGAGCAAACGTCGAGCGTCCAGTGACGCCCTCATTACTATTGTGTTTTCTAATTAACTAAAGAATTCCTTGAAATCAAACGATTCGTCTTTGTAGCGCAAGTAAAAACACAATTTATGTGATACGTAACAAACTTTAATAACAATTACCCTTTGAGTAGTCAGTTTAACGGGAAAAGGTGGCCACTATTTTCCGTTAAGTTGATAACTCGAAGGTGAATTGTTATTAAACTATGTGATATACCCTATAAGTTGCGTTTTCATTTGTAGTACAAAAGCACACCGTCCAATTGCAAGAAAATACTTTATATTAGAAAACACAATAATAGCAATGAGGGCGCCACTGTACATCCGGCGTACGCTCGGCGCAGTCTTAACTCTGCCATCACTAGTCACATAAGAGCTATCGTAACGTTGACAATACGATAACCTGTCAAAGGCTGTGTAACCTGTTAGTTTTATTCAGTAGAATAGATTGCTTGGATTTTGATTGTATGCCGCCCTTACTGGTTCCGTGATTTGTTTTGTGCATACCGACATAAAGAGTAGGCTTAATACCAATTTCACTTAACGATGTTTAATAAGTGGTTAACATCGTATGGTGAAATTGGTTTAGTCTTAATCAGAGGGGGGTGGGGGGGACTAACGCACTCGCAATCGTTTTCATTTTAATACGTTTGTCAAAAATTTCATTTTGTTACAAGCATTTCGTTGCTTAAATACTAAAGAGCCTCAAATTAAAATGTGTTTGTGTTGCATTTAAATTCGGAATGCTATATACTTTAAGTTTTAAATCAAACTATGTCTGTTTTTGTTTTGAGGCGCTTTAGCATTTAAGCAGCAATTTATTGCCGACTGTACTTTTTTTTGGCACAGTCGTCTTCTACTCGTCAAGACGATTCTAACAAGCCCTAACACGCCGAGTGTATCATGTGTAATTTAGGAGTTCCTATCACCACCCTGAGTCTCCATCATCAGACCAGCTCGATGGTATTAAGTTATTGTATTGTCATCAGAACTAATGCCGTATGCAAATTTTCATCTTCATCGGAAACCGGGAAGTGGGTCAAATTTTACTTGCAAGATTTAATAACCCTTACATACATACATACATACGGTCACGAGCGTTAATTTGGGACCCATTTCAAGAAAAATATGCTTGAAGTCGTCAATGTCATTAGAGATGTCAAGTCATTTGTAACTTTTGGGTAACTCAACCTTATTGTTGTAGAATGTCAGATTGACTTTGGACCTAAGGTGGGTACCAAATTAAATCTCATGACTGTACATACATTGCAAGTTAAATAAAACTTTTTAAAAATCAAAGGCTTATCTGCGTACGAAATGAAAACAATTGTTCGGCTTTGAAGTCGATTGAGATTGCGAGTTCGTTAGGCAATAGAGCAGCAGGTCCTCTGTTCTTCTAGGTAAAACAAGGTTGCTTTTGCCATGTTATGGTATTTATACCGCCGCCTTCGCGACAATAGGGTCAATGCCAAAGACAATATGGTTTTACCTAGTGGAATACAGTAGAGTAGTAAAACACCCCGTTCATGAGATAAGGATATGTTTATTAGACAAATTCATACCTCGGCACAAGCTGAGCCGAAACTAAACATAGTATATTGTAACCTAACCCGCTATCTTTGGAAGAACCTCCGGCGTTCCAAGGTGTACAATTTGTTCTGAGCAATAGCGAACAACGGAAAACATAGTATACTTCCAAGTTCTTACACTAACTGATTAACACGGATAGCGTTCGTCGAGGGTCGTCCACAAGGATATAGAAATATGTACAATCATGGGGGAAAATATAGCAGCTAACCTCAAAAATATGTCCAGTATGGGGATTATTCGCTACTGTATTTTTGTCCTTGACTGTACCAGGGGGACTAACATGGCTGCGTTTATCGCGTGGCAAAAAGCGAATAACATGCTCAAAATGATCTAGACACGACGTATTCTCTTGACAATAGAGTCGAGTGCAGATCATTTTGACCTCTTCTGTTGCGTAGCTAATTCTGCTGCCGACTGTACGAAAGTGAAGGATGCTTTATCCACATTTTATCACACTATAAACGTAACCAAACTAGGCCCGCAGATTATCTAAATAGAAGTATTTGAGAGCGTTACGTCTATAAGATGACATATCTTACGTACTATTAAACAGCTAGTAGGGTAGTTTCCACCAATCAAACTGCTGCGTATAATAATATATACATAAACACAGCTTGCCAGTGTCTAATATGTACAAAGGGCCATATAATTACACAGACTCCGTATTACATTTAAGTTCCCGACCCCCCTCAAAACGCCTCCCCCCATTACATCGAATCGATAACATTGGACCTCCATCTACGTCGTTGGACCAAATAAAATATGTACTAGTAATTCTCAACAATAGATAAAGTTTAACATACAATTTTCCTCAACATGAGCTTTATTTATAAAAAATCGTCGGAACTATCCATCTGTGTTGATTATGTACAGTGTTGGCGCGAGTTGCGTACTCCGTAGGCAGCAACGAGGCCTGCATGTCATTTAGATGTCATATTCTATCTCTCCACAACGCGACACCGATTCGTTAATTAATTGTAAGTTATTATAAAATTAGTTTATGTATTGTGATAAGCGGACCAATGAATCTTACACGATTGTCTTAGCGATAAAAATATGCAATTCAATAAAAATAAAAACATTATTTTTAAAATATAGTTTCCTTCATACACTGTACTGAAACGCCATTTTGTGGACCATAACTTTTTTTTTTGGTAGATTTTACGTGCTATACGCTACTTTATGAATATACGTGAATTAGTTTGCGTAAACTATTTATTACAACGATGGAAAAATATGCTCCAGTGATATTCGAACTAGTTATCCTATGTTATACACGAGTCATGTTCACGCAAATGATACGAATAAGCGCTAAATAAATTATAAATGCGATACGAACCGACTAGACAATATATGTCTTGCAGGCTTCAATTAATTAACTAATAGTTTTGAAATGATAATAAATAATAATGATACATTATGATCTGGAGGATGTGATAGTCTAGACTTTAGCTGTAGCCACTTGAGTCTCCAATCACTAAATAAATATAAATGCCTTCTAAAACCCATTATAACACGATTTTGAGGGTGAGGAATCAAAGAAAAGAAACAATTTTTGTTTATATAAAAATAGTAAATATTTAAGACATTTTAACATTATTGATTGGCTAATTAGTATTAACCCAGTACAACCCAATTGAACAGCTTCAGAATTTATTGGATGCTACAATACTTATAATATTATCATTTTGATATTAGGCGTCGTAATAGACTGATCTTGATTAAGATCCCAGTCTCAAGACAAGTGACAGTCAAGTCCGGCATCACACCCAAGATTAGTACATTACGGCCCAAGTCCACGCAGTCATATAGAACTCATGACAAGGAAAAATCTAGCCATCAAGGCACGCGTCACAAGGTTCGGATCATTTGCGCAAATTAAAACAAAAAGCCTATACGAGTATGATATATTTCACACGATCGTCCTTCACAGCGCTAAGTCCAATGTCCTTAACTACTATTTACACGGTACAATTAGAATTATAAGGCTTTCACGGTGTCTCACTTTGAGCGTCAGTATCGCCACACACTATCTCACTACACTAGTCACAGCGGCGAGCCCGCTTACATCTTCAAACAGATAACGATTCGTTATGGCCGGGAGCAGTCCGCTTTCGTGAATATCTGGGGAGGCGTGACATTCTGCGGGATTACTGTCAGAGACTTGGGTATCTTCGGCATGATCATAGGGCTGGAGATCAGGGGTAGATTAGGGGCTTCGCTGATGGATACAGCGGGGCCCAGCTGGATCTTCATTGGGGTAGTCACCAGCGGCGTCGGGGAGGAGACAACCGGCGACGGCAGCGTGTGAGAGGTCACTGTCGCCGTCTTGGGCGTGATCGGGGCTATGGTGATGTTTTTTAAACCGACATTTTTCAAGATGGTGGCCGCGTTCGAGCCTATCTGCGCTAAATCGGAGAGATCGCTGTCCTTTTCTGGTATGTTCTGTACTACGGTTCCTCCGTTTCCGAGCATGGCGGAGGTCTGGACCTCTGTGACGACGGTTTCGGTGTCAGGCTTGGGTTTGTCGTGGCCCAGCTGCTGGAGCTTGTCGCGGCGCATGACGCACATCTTGTTGTAGTCGTGCAGCGTGATGTGGAACTGCTGGCCGGCCGACATGACCTTCACGAGGCTGGGCAGGCGGCGGCCGTCGACTGCCGTTTGAATGGGCTCGCGCGCCACCCGCGCCAGGTTTTCCTGAGAATCAAAATTAAGTAATTAAAAAACGTTACAAATTCCAGTCGCAAAATGTAATGTGTAAATGAAAGAGAATAATTATCTTTAGAACGGAGCGGTATTTGCCGATTGGCCGAAATATTTTAGGTCAAATGTTTCATTTCCCAAATTTTCATATGCACAAAAGGTTCCCAGGTTCCCATCGCAGTAGATAGCATCTGCTGTAGTCACAAGTGTAACTTAACCTAACCAACGTACAAAGGGGTTTTGCTATCAACAAAAATAATGTGTCTTTTTGGAAAATCATACACTAAACCTAAAATATTTCACTTCGGTTTACGAAATATACATAAGAAACTACGGGTTAATAGTGAAACAATAGTGCACATTACTTACTTTATAACCCAGAAAATGCTTTCGCGAGGCAGATTCTTAAAGATTTCCCATGTCTCGTTTTCATATCGAATAATAGGTTTCCATTACTAAAAATATTTTTGGACCAAGCTTTTTTTGCAGATTGTAGTTTATTTACTTAGTCATCTGGTAAACAAGACAAAACTAAAGAGTCCCGACACGGGGGTCTATGTATAGTGGAGATCCTGTCGCCAGTACCAGATCAGCTCTTAGATCTATACCATAATAATGCATTGTATATACATACTTGGTCCGAATTTCACCCTATTCCATTAACAAAAACTGTTTCAAAATTGACTTGCAAGATTTGACCTAAGCAAACCAACTAATTGCATTCTAGCACAGATAGGACAACGACCAGATCCATCAGATGGATTCATAAATCAAAACAAATAAAAATTATCAAGAAACAATATGAATAAGTCCTTACCGGTGTGATCGGCATGAGCGTAGGCCGCCAGGGCTTGCTGGTGGTCTTCTGCTTCTTGGGAGTGTCTGGTTTGTGTTCCTTCTTCTCCCGGGGCGCCTCGATCCGGGTCACCTCAAGCCGAGAACCTTCGAGCCTGTTCCCCTCGACCCTGGTCCCCTGGAGCGTACCCTCAAGGCGCGGAGTGCCAGGCGGCAGTGGAGAGGCCGCTACCTCCGTGGGATCGGAGGCCGACACACCCTTCACCAGCTGCTGTATATTGTGCAGGACGTTCTGAATAGCCTTCCTACCCTGAGCATTAGGCGTGTTGATAGCTATCAGCTCAGGCGGAAGAGGCTTGTTCTTCTTATCCTTAGGCTTAGGTTTCTGGAACACCGGAGGAGGAGGCATGCTCTTCTTCAAATCCTTATCATCCTGACTGGACTTTAACAAGCTCTTCCCGTTAACGGCAGGTTTCTTCCTGAATTCTATGAGGCTAATGGCCGGTTCAGCGCGGCGCGGCGTGTCGTTGACAACGTTGTCATACGCCCGGAGCCGGCTTTGGACGGAGTCGCTGTAGTTCGCAGCGTTAGGAGTTGCGTTGTGAGATAGGACCAAGTCACCGCTTCTGAAGTATTTCTCCAACAGAATCAGGTGTCGAAGGAAACTGGATTGGTTCCCGTACGGCCTCTGGAGCTCGGTCCAGAGCTTCTTGGTTTCCACATCGTATTGCACTGTCGTGTTGCACTTCTCCCAGCCTTCGGGCGTGACCCCTTTCACGTTACCAAACTCGATGTTACACTGGAGATTCATCTCCTCCTCGCCAGGGAACAGCTCTCTGACAGAAATAGACGGATTCGTTTCTAACCTCCTGACAGGATTGGAATATTTGGCGTCTGAACTTTTCTTAGGCTCTTTTTCTACTGTCAGCTTCTTGGACAACTCGCTCAGATTCTTTTTAACCTGCGTAAAGCTTTCAGATTGCTGCCATTTGTTCTTTAGAGTGTTAATATCGGCCGATTTCTTGTTCGGTATGCTCTCGATCGTGCATTCCTCGTTTAGAGAGATGTTCTTCATGGTCGCATCAGGAGACAACTCCTGTTCAAAAGTTTCCAACTCATCTTGCTTCGTCATTTTGTCCTTCTGAACGATCATCTGTCCCAACTTGTGTAGTCGTTTCGCGTTTTTATCGTTTATTCTATGCTGGAGCCCTGGTTTTTGTATGGCTAGATTCTGCACCTTGAGCATGTTACGGTTTTTCTGCGTTAAATTGGTTTGATTATGGAGGAACTGGGAGGGGTTGTTCTGTTTTTGTAACAGAAGCTGCAGTTCTGTCTGTTTGTCTATGACCGTGTTGTCGGTGTCGAACTGATCGGGGTCGGAGCCGTCACTGTGTAGACCAGGGTCTGCGGATTTCGCTCCTGGGACTAATATTTTGTTGGAAGAGATGAGGCTCTCGATGTCTTCTTCGAGGGGTGGCTCGGCTTTCTGTGTGTCGGGCTCCTTCCCGGGGGAACTGGAGGCTCGGTCGGGCGAGGCGCTGTCGCCGGCCTTGTCGGGGTCGGAGGGCTTGCGGCGATGCTTGTTGCGCGGCTTCTTGCGGCGCGCGAGCTCGTCTTCCACAGTGTCCTCGCCTTCGTGTTCCGACTCGGCCGGGACTTCTATGTTGTACACTTGCAGTAACCTGGAAGTAATGATTGGGGAATTTAGTGTTTAGGTTTAGACCAAGTTTAGGGAGGATAGGCATACGAAACTTGTTTTAAGGTTCCGTACCAAAATGGCATCAATTCAATTCAATCCTTTATAAAGGGGTTTGGGTAAGTGTTGTCATTTGTAAGTCATACATTTTCAAGGTGAGCGGCCATTAGTAAAAGTAGTAAATTATGATAGAATAATTCAAAATAAACATGTTTTGTTATGTAATGTAATACTCTTAAGTGCATTGGAGCCGAGATATTTAATATTCTTACCTGGGCGTACTTTTAGTACCAAAAACTGAACGCTTAAATCTTAAATATCTCGGCTCCGATATTATTCAACGCAATAAATTATATATGTATAACTATGTGTATTTCGATGTCCTCTAAATAACTATGTTAAAATCATCAGTGGCCGCTCAAAAAAAATATGACAATATTCTTCAAACAAATTTACCCAATGCCCTTAATGACTTTGATTTTTGTTATATTTTATCAATACAGGCCTATTACCGCTCGGGCTCCAGGATTGCGATGATGCGGGTCGAACCGCAGTCCTGACTAACTCGACTCCGTTTTTCCTTTTAAGTTTGCTTGTGATGGCTCGCGGTGCGTACGGTCAAGCCACGCACACATGCAAGATGCGCGCTATACACTTACACGAAGCACTGTGTATAACTGTATCCTTACCGGGTGCGCCAAAGTTCATATAAAATTGCAAATTAGATTATTGGAACTCCGAAAATGTATCTCATATAACTTTACAACCTAATGATCACTCTTCATACTCTTCATATATTTTTCTAATACTAATGATCGGAACTTATAATCATCTGAACTTCTAACGCCAATATTCATGGCAACGTACACTTTTCAGAATTTTTTCTTGAAAAAAAGGCATTATGTGTTGCGATAATTATGACTTAAAAAGGTATGAACAAAAAAGTATGAGCAAAATTATTCGGAGCAATGATGAGTATAGTCACAAATCGTTATTTGTATAAAAAATTTATATACCAATTTTATATATATATATTTTTTTGTATGGCATAGAGAAGACAAACGAGCACACAGGCCACCTGATGGTAAGTGGAAACTGTGACCCATAGACATTCGCATTCACAAGACTGCAATGCAATCCTAAGACTGCAAATGCGTTGCCAACCCTGAGGACTAAGATGGAATGCCTCTATGCTAGTCATTTCACCGGCTGTCTAATATGGATTTTTGCGGGTGGTAGGACCTTGTGCAGGGTCCGTCCGGATCGCTACCACCGTCTTATCCATTAACCTACCGCCAAACAGCAGTGTTCGCATTGTTGTGTTCCGGTTTGGGGATAAGACAGCCGGTGAAATGACTAGCATAGAGGCATTCTATCTTAGTCCTCAGGGTTGGCAACGCATTTGCAGTCTTAGGATTGCTCTGCAGTCTTGTGAATGCGAATGTCTATGGATCACAGTTTCCACTTACCACCAGGTGGCCTGTGTGCTCGTATGTCATATCTACGCCATAAAAAAAAAAAAAAAAAATGGACAATATGGACCCGTCCTTACCGTCTCCTGTAGGAGCTGGCGTGCTTGTCGTTGTGGCCGGGCCGCTGCAGCAGCGAGGTGTAGTAGCGGCACATCTTGCACAGCACCGGCTTGTCGCCCAGCGTCACCGGGATGCCGGCCTCGGCCAGCAGGGGGTTCAGCTCCTCGTGCCCCTGGAGAGAGTATCAATTACAAAGCATGTCCGAAACCACGCAACGGACTTTGTAGCGGTTTTCACCATGCGTTAGATTAATTTTCATGGAAGGCTTTAATGTAATTCTGCGGGCCCTAGTATGGCTTGGTCTATATCGCGTTTAATGTGGATAAAGCATCCGTTACTCTCGTTGTTATTTACGTGTCAGAAGGTGACGGATGCTTTATCCACACTTTGTCACGCGATAAACGCCGCCATGTTGGGCCTGGATATGTACCGGTATTTTAAGCAACTAGGTATATTTGTACAGCAATATCCGGACTTGTTTAAAAAATAGCGGATGACTCGTGGTCACACCAGTTTGTCACCCCAGTGCTATTCGCTTTAGTCGGTTATTCGTCAGAAATAATTTTTATTCCGCAAAAGTAGGTAGGTTAGGTTCGTTAGGTATCTTAAGATGCCCGAAGGGCAAATCGCTCAGAAATAGGAGCCCTGCCATAGGCAGGGCTCCGTCGAAAGGCACTGGGGTGACAAACTGGGGTGACCACGAGTCTGCACCCAAAAAAATAACCGATGTAAGTAGTGGAACACAAAGGAAGTGTAATGTTGGTAAATTGTTCCTTCCAAAACTGAAGTTGCAAATGTATAAGAGAAATGCCTACTCTGGCCATAGTGGCCATCAGAGTATTTAATAAGCTTCCCAGAGATCTATGTGACCTGCCCTTGAATAAATTTAAGACAGATCTACATGCATGGCTTCTGTAATAATTAAGTTTTCTTGTATATTCGCACGCCAGCAATGGTGTAATATGCAGTTTTACTTTTAATTTTGAAAGATCCCTGTAACCGTATTACAGCGAATAAACGATTTTGACGAAATTAGGTAACGTGACTTGTAGAATGTGGCGTTTAAAAGGAAATTGAGCGCTCTAGGATATACCATTAATGCAGTAAACATGGTGTGTGTGTGTGTGTGTGTGTGTGAGTGTGTACCTGGTGCAGCAGATGCACGTTGTGGTGCCGCGTGAGCCGGCGGCGGCAGAGCGCGCAGGCCTGCAGCGGGGCCAGCGCGGCGTAGTGCGTGTGTGTGTGTGTGTGTGTGTGTGTGTACCTGGTGCAGCAGATGCACGTTGTGGTGCCGCGTGAGCCGGCGGCGGCAGAGCGCGCAGGCCTGCAGCGGGGCCAGCGCGGCGTAGTGCGTGTGTGTGTGTGTGTGTGTGTGTGTACCTGGTGCAGCAGATGCACGTTGTGGTGCCGCGTGAGCCGGCGGCGGCAGAGCGCGCAGGCCTGCAGCGGGGCCAGCGCGGCGTAGTGCGTGTGTGTGTGTGTGTGTGTGTGTGTGTACCTGGTGCAGCAGATGCACGTTGTGGTGCCGCGTGAGCCGGCGGCGGCAGAGCGCGCAGGCCTGCAGCGGGGCCAGCGCGGCGTAGTGCGTGTGTGTGTGTGTGTGTGTGTGTACCTGGTGCAGCAGATGCACGTTGTGGTGCCGCGTGAGCCGGCGGCGGCAGAGCGCGCAGGCCTGCAGCGGGGCCAGCGCGGCGTAGTGCGTGTGTGTGTGTGTGTGTGTGTGTGTACCTGGTGCAGCAGATGCACGTTGTGGTGCCGCGTGAGCCGGCGGCGGCAGAGCGCGCAGGCCTGCAGCGGGGCCAGCGCGGCGTAGTGCGTGTGTGTGTGTGTGTGTGTGTGTGTGTACCTGGTGCAGCAGATGCACGTTGTGGTGCCGCGTGAGCCGGCGGCGGCAGAGCGCGCAGGCCTGCAGCGGGGCCAGCGCGGCGTAGTGCGTGTGTGTGTGTGTGTGTGTGTACCTGGTGCAGCAGATGCACGTTGTGGTGCCGCGTGAGCCGGCGGCGGCAGAGCGCGCAGGCCTGCAGCGGGGCCAGCGCGGCGTAGTGCGTGTGTGTGTGTGTGTACCTGGTGCAGCAGATGCACGTTGTGGTGCCGCGTGAGCCGGCGGCGGCAGAGCGCGCAGGCCTGCAGCGGGGCCAGCGCGGCGTAGTGCGTGTGTGTGTGTGTGTGTGTGTGTGTACCTGGTGCAGCAGATGCACGTTGTGGTGCCGCGTGAGCCGGCGGCGGCAGAGCGCGCAGGCCTGCAGCGGGGCCAGCGCGGCGTAGTGCGTGTGTGTGTGTGTGTGTGTGTGTGTACCTGGTGCAGCAGATGCACGTTGTGGTGCCGCGTGAGCCGGCGGCGGCAGAGCGCGCAGGCCTGCAGCGGGGCCAGCGCGGCGTAGTGCGTGTGTGTGTGTGTGTGTGTGTGTGTACCTGGTGCAGCAGATGCACGTTGTGGTGCCGCGTGAGCCGGCGGCGGCAGAGCGCGCAGGCCTGCAGCGGGGCCAGCGCGGCGTAGTGCGTGTGTGTGTGTGTGTGTGTGTGTGTGTACCTGGTGCAGCAGATGCACGTTGTGGTGCCGCGTGAGCCGGCGGCGGCAGAGCGCGCAGGCCTGCAGCGGGGCCAGCGCGGCGTAGTGCGTGTGTGTGTGTGTGTGTGTGTGTGTACCTGGTGCAGCAGATGCACGTTGTGGTGCCGCGTGAGCCGGCGGCGGCAGAGCGCGCAGGCCTGCAGCGGGGCCAGCGCGGCGTAGTGCGTGTGTGTGTGTGTGTGTGTGTGTGTACCTGGTGCAGCAGATGCACGTTGTGGTGCCGCGTGAGCCGGCGGCGGCAGAGCGCGCAGGCCTGCAGCGGGGCCAGCGCGGCGTAGTGCGTGTGTGTGTGTGTGTGTGTGTGTGTACCTGGTGCAGCAGATGCACGTTGTGGTGCCGCGTGAGCCGGCGGCGGCAGAGCGCGCAGGCCTGCAGCGGGGCCAGCGCGGCGTAGTGCGTGTGTGTGTGTGTGTGTGTGTGTGTACCTGGTGCAGCAGATGCACGTTGTGGTGCCGCGTGAGCCGGCGGCGGCAGAGCGCGCAGGCCTGCAGCGGGGCCAGCGCGGCGTAGTGCGTGTGTGTGTGTGTGTGTGTGTGTGTACCTGGTGCAGCAGATGCACGTTGTGGTGCTGCGTGAGCCGGCGGCGGCAGAGCGCGCAGGCCTGCAGCGGGGCCAGCGCGGCGTAGTGCGTGTGTGTGTGTGTGTGTGTGTGTGTACCTGGTGCAGCAGATGCACGTTGTGGTGCCGCGTGAGCCGGCGGCGGCAGAGCGCGCAGGCCTGCAGCGGGGCCAGCGCGGCGTAGTGCGTGTGTGTGTGTGTGTGTGTGTGTGTACCTGGTGCAGCAGATGCACGTTGTGGTGCCGCGTGAGCCGGCGGCGGCAGAGCGCGCAGGCCTGCAGCGGGGCCAGCGCGGCGTAGTGCGTGTGTGTGTGTGTGTGTGTGTGTGTACCTGGTGCAGCAGATGCACGTTGTGGTGCCGCGTGAGCCGGCGGCGGCAGAGCGCGCAGGCCTGCAGCGGGGCCAGCGCGGCGTAGTGCGTGTGTGTGTGTGTGTGTGTGTGTGTACCTGGTGCAGCAGATGCACGTTGTGGTGCCGCGTGAGCCGGCGGCGGCAGAGCGCGCAGGCCTGCAGCGGGGCCAGCGCGGCGTAGTGCGTGTGTGTGTGTGTGTGTGTGTGTACCTGGTGCAGCAGATGCACGTTGTGGTGCTGCGTGAGCCGGCGGCGGCAGAGCGCGCAGGCCTGCAGCGGGGCCAGCGCGGCGTAGTGCGTGTGTGTGTGTGTGTGTGTGTGTGTGTACCTGGTGCAGCAGATGCACGTTGTGGTGCCGCGTGAGCCGGCGGCGGCAGAGCGCGCAGGCCTGCAGCGGGGCCAGCGCGGCGTAGTGCGTGTGTGTGTGTGTGTGTGTGTGTGTACCTGGTGCAGCAGATGCACGTTGTGGTGCCGCGTGAGCCGGCGGCGGCAGAGCGCGCAGGCCTGCAGCGGGGCCAGCGCGGCGTAGTGCGTGTGTGTGTGTGTGTGTGTGTGTGTACCTGGTGCAGCAGATGCACGTTGTGGTGCCGCGTGAGCCGGCGGCGGCAGAGCGCGCAGGCCTGCAGCGGGGCCAGCGCGGCGTAGTGCGTGTGTGTGTGTGTGTGTGTGTGTGTGTACCTGGTGCAGCAGATGCACGTTGTGGTGCCGCGTGAGCCGGCGGCGGCAGAGCGCGCAGGCCTGCAGCGGGGCCAGCGCGGCGTAGTGCGTGTGTGTGTGTGTGTGTGTGTGTGTACCTGGTGCAGCAGATGCACGTTGTGGTGCCGCGTGAGCCGGCGGCGGCAGAGCGCGCAGGCCTGCAGCGGGGCCAGCGCGGCGTAGTGCGTGTGTGTGTGTGTGTGTGTGTACCTGGTGCAGCAGATGCACGTTGTGGTGCCGCGTGAGCCGGCGGCGGCAGAGCGCGCAGGCCTGCAGCGGGGCCAGCGCGGCGTAGTGCGTGTGTGTGTGTGTGTGTGTGTACCTGGTGCAGCAGATGCACGTTGTGGTGCCGCGTGAGCCGGCGGCGGCAGAGCGCGCAGGCCTGCAGCGGGGCCAGCGCGGCGTAGTGCGTGTGTGTGTGTGTGTGTGTGTGTGTGTACCTGGTGCAGCAGATGCACGTTGTGGTGCCGCGTGAGCCGGCGGCGGCAGAGCGCGCAGGCCTGCAGCGGGGCCAGCGCGGCGTAGTGCGTGTGTGTGTGTGTGTGTGTGTGTGTACCTGGTGCAGCAGATGCACGTTGTGGTGCCGCGTGAGCCGGCGGCGGCAGAGCGCGCAGGCCTGCAGCGGGGCCAGCGCGGCGTAGTGCGTGTGTGTGTGTGTGTGTGTGTACCTGGTGCAGCAGATGCACGTTGTGGTGCCGCGTGAGCCGGCGGCGGCAGAGCGCGCAGGCCTGCAGCGGGGCCAGCGCGGCGTAGTGCGTGTGTGTGTGTGTGTGTGTGTGTGTGTACCTGGTGCAGCAGATGCACGTTGTGGTGCCGCGTGAGCCGGCGGCGGCAGAGCGCGCAGGCCTGCAGCGGGGCCAGCGCGGCGTAGTGCGTGTGTGTGTGTGTGTGTGTGTGTGTGTACCTGGTGCAGCAGATGCACGTTGTGGTGCCGCGTGAGCCGGCGGCGGCAGAGCGCGCAGGCCTGCAGCGGGGCCAGCGCGGCGTAGTGCGTGTGTGTGTGTGTGTGTGTGTGTGTACCTGGTGCAGCAGATGCACGTTGTGGTGCCGCGTGAGCCGGCGGCGGCAGAGCGCGCAGGCCTGCAGCGGGGCCAGCGCGGCGTAGTGCGTGTGTGTGTGTGTGTGTGTGTACCTGGTGCAGCAGATGCACGTTGTGGTGCCGCGTGAGCCGGCGGCGGCAGAGCGCGCAGGCCTGCAGCGGGGCCAGCGCGGCGTAGTGCGTGTGTGTGTGTGTGTGTGTGTGTACCTGGTGCAGCAGATGCACGTTGTGGTGCCGCGTGAGCCGGCGGCGGCAGAGCGCGCAGGCCTGCAGCGGGGCCAGCGCGGCGTAGTGCGTGTGTGTGTGTGTGTGTGTGTACCTGGTGCAGCAGATGCACGTTGTGGTGCCGCGTGAGCCGGCGGCGGCAGAGCGCGCAGGCCTGCAGCGGGGCCAGCGCGGCGTAGTGCGTGTGTGTGTGTGTGTGTGTGTGTACCTGGTGCAGCAGATGCACGTTGTGGTGCCGCGTGAGCCGGCGGCGGCAGAGCGCGCAGGCCTGCAGCGGGGCCAGCGCGGCGTAGTGCGTGTGTGTGTGTGTGTGTGTGTACCTGGTGCAGCAGATGCACGTTGTGGTGCCGCGTGAGCCGGCGGCGGCAGAGCGCGCAGGCCTGCAGCGGGGCCAGCGCGGCGTAGTGCGTGTGTGTGTGTGTGTGTGTGTGTGTACCTGGTGCAGCAGATGCACGTTGTGGTGCCGCGTGAGCCGGCGGCGGCAGAGCGCGCAGGCCTGCAGCGGGGCCAGCGCGGCGTAGTGCGTGTGTGTGTGTGTGTGTGTGTGTACCTGGTGCAGCAGATGCACGTTGTGGTGCCGCGTGAGCCGGCGGCGGCAGAGCGCGCAGGCCTGCAGCGGGGCCAGCGCGGCGTAGTGCGTGTGTGTGTGTGTGTGTGTGTGTACCTGGTGCAGCAGATGCACGTTGTGGTGCCGCGTGAGCCGGCGGCGGCAGAGCGCGCAGGCCTGCAGCGGGGCCAGCGCGGCGTAGTGCGTGTGTGTGTGTGTGTGTGTGTGTGTACCTGGTGCAGCAGATGCACGTTGTGGTGCCGCGTGAGCCGGCGGCGGCAGAGCGCGCAGGCCTGCAGCGGGGCCAGCGCGGCGTAGTGCGTGTGTGTGTGTGTGTGTGTGTGTACCTGGTGCAGCAGATGCACGTTGTGGTGCCGCGTGAGCCGGCGGCGGCAGAGCGCGCAGGCCTGCAGCGGGGCCAGCGCGGCGTAGTGCGTGTGTGTGTGTGTGTGTGTGTGTACCTGGTGCAGCAGATGCACGTTGTGGTGCCGCGTGAGCCGGCGGCGGCAGAGCGCGCAGGCCTGCAGCGGGGCCAGCGCGGCGTAGTGCGTGTGTGTGTGTGTGTGTGTGTGTACCTGGTGCAGCAGATGCACGTTGTGGTGCCGCGTGAGCCGGCGGCGGCAGAGCGCGCAGGCCTGCAGCGGGGCCAGCGCGGCGTAGTGCGTGTGTGTGTGTGTGTGTGTGTGTGTACCTGGTGCAGCAGATGCACGTTGTGGTGCCGCGTGAGCCGGCGGCGGCAGAGCGCGCAGGCCTGCAGCGGGGCCAGCGCGGCGTAGTGCGAGTGTGTGTGTGTGTGTGTGTGTACCTGGTGCAGCAG